>CM059275.1:26215323-26225323 GCA_030347295.1 Setipinna tenuifilis | reverse complement strand
TCTCTCTCTCTCTCTCTCTTTTTCTCTCTCCATTTCCCTCTCATACTGCCTCTCTCTCTTGCTCTCTCTCATTCTCTTGCTCTCTCCATGTCCCTCAACTACTGTCTATCTTTCCTTTTCTCACTCTCTTTCTCTCTTTCCCTCTCCTACTTCCTCTCTATGTCCTTTTCTCACTCTCTCACTCTCTTTTTCTCTCCTCCCTGTTCTTTCTCTCTCTCCATCACCCCCTCTCTATCTATCCCCCTCTCGCTGTCTTTCTCACTCCTTCTTTCTCTCTGCCTGTCTATCTTTCTTTCCCTTCGGCTCTCCCTTTTCTACTCTTTTTCTCTCGCTCTCTCTCCTTCTTTCTTCTATCATGCTCAAGGCTTTGTGGGCGACATCTTCGTCACTCAGGCAGCAGAACGCTTTCAGATACCTCTCCCTTCATTCTTCACAGCGTTACACACACACACACACACACACACACACACACACACACACACACACACACACACACACACACACACACACATATACACATATACACATACACACACACTCACAAACACACACACACATCAACACCTCCACACAGACATTCACACACACATCCACACACATTCACACAAACACACACGCACACACATCCACAGACATACACACACATACTCTCTCACACACACACACACACACACACACACACACACACACACAGATACACACATCCACACACACACACATACACATACACATACACATACACCCACATATCCACACACACACACACACACACACACACACACACACACACACACACAAACACACACACACACACATGAATCAATCAGGTGCAGAACGCCCTCTGCTACATCACCACCACCACAACCAAACAACAACAACAACAACTTCCCCCGCCTGTCAAAGCGCTTTAATTTCCTAAATTATTCACTGACCGGTCAGTGGTGGAATGTATCGGAATGACTGTAGATTGCCGCCCAAATCTAATTAGTCAAAGGGATGCCTCATGTGTTAATCAGATACACTTCCAGACCACTAATTACGGAGAGAGAAGAATAATTATTAAAAGCTTGTCTGCCACAGGGGAGGGACTGTCGCCGCTCCTGGATCACGGTTAGTATTTATTACAGTGAGCCAAATGACATTTTTCATGTCAACCGTACCATGACTAAAGATGAAATTGTTTCGATTAGCACTGAACCATACATACCTTCATCCCACTTATTGGATAAGGTGTGCATGTTTCTTTGTGTGTATGTGCGTGCGTGCGTGTGTGTGTGTGCTTGTGTGTGTGTGTTACACAAAAGAAAAAAACAAACAAAACATAAAAATGCCTGTCTGCCTAGGGGTCTATTTGTGCATGTGTGTGTATTTATGTACATGTTTATGTTTGTATGTATGTGTAAGTGCAGTACACTTTAGTATGTCTTACTTATGTGTCTCCATGCCGTGCATCTGTTGCACCATGTTATCCATTTTTTCCTTCTTACTTTCTTCCGTCCAGCTGTCAACATTCCTTCTCCCTCTCTTTCCTATTTCTCCTTCTTGCTCTCCTCTAAGGTCCCTGGAGCATGTGGGGGGAGGGGAGGGGAGGTCGGGGGGTCGGGGGGTCGGGGGGTTGGTCTAGAGAAGCCCCAACCCCAGCACCACCCCTGAAGCAAGCCTGCAGGCAGCCCAGAGGTACCCTGAGGGAGGCTTATGGGCATGCTCTATCGATCCAGCAGCCCAGCCTCTCCAAACACGCTCCCACCCCCCCAAACACACACACACACACACACACACGCACCACACTCACACACACGCATGCACATATGCACACATACACAACCCTTACACACAGGGGACTTGCTGTCTTGCTCCTTCAACAACCCTCCACCACCCACTCCACCCCAGTACACACACACACACACATACACACACACGCAAACACACACACACAAACACACACAGAACAGGGACCATTTCATGGTGACCTGACAGGGGTCAACATGGCTTAGTTAGCCAACTGATGAAGTGGTCACCAAACTGACAGTCAGGGAGGGAGGGAGGAAGGGAGGAAGGGAGGAAGCAGAAGCGAAAACAAGTGGGGGGAGAGAATGCGAAGGGGAAGGAGGGAAGGTTGGGAGGTAGGGAAAGAGGGAGGTAGGTAGGGAAAGGAGAGAGGGAGAGAGAGATGTGGCTCACCGTGTTTGCCATCTCTGTATATTATCTTCACATTATCTTTGGCTCTGGAGCGGCCCGGTCGGCCTGAGCTGACAGCCAGCAGCGAGTGAGGGGAGTATGGGGGGAGTGTGAAGAGCTCTGGTTAAATTTAGCCAGCGAACTCTTGGTTAAGGCAGGAATATTTGCAGGAAAGGAAAGTCTGGCTTTTGAGTTCGAGGCAAAGATTAGAAGCCAAAAAAAGAGAAGGCAGGGCGTGCGTCAAGAGGATGCTTAAAAAATGGAGAAGGCTGTCAGGATCAATGGAGCTTTGGTTGCAGTGTCACACGCAAGATGGTCTCGTTCTGACACCGACTAATTGACTTTGAACTTTTCCGGTAATGATTGCTCACCCCTTCACTCGACTGTGCAAAGCCAGGGGTAAAGGCTGCAGTGTGCTGGCTTGGCAGAGTAAGAGCAAGAGAGAGAGAGAGAGAGAGAGAGAGAGAGAGAGAGATGGAGAGAGACAGAGAGAGGAAGAGAGGGAGAGACAGGGAGACAGAAACAGTGAGAGAGAGAGAGAAATCGAGAAATAGAGAGAAAGAGAGAGAGCAAGATAGAGGGCAAAACAGAGAGAGAGTTAAAAAAAGAGGGAGAGAGAGAGGAAGAGAGAGAGTGAGTGAGTCATAAAAAAAGATACAAGAGAGGGAGAAGGTGGGGAGAGAAATAATAATGGCAGAGGGAGGGAGGGGAGGAGGGTGAGACAGAAAGAGACGGAGAGAGAGAATATGTGTGAACAGGGAGAGGAGAGATATAAAGACACTTAATGAGAAAGAAGAGAGGGGAAAAGAAAGAAACAGAGAGATGATAAAAGAGAGTGGAAGTGGGAGCAAGAGAGAGGGGATAGAGAGAGAGAGAGAGAGAGAGAGAGAGAGAGAGAGAGAGAGAGAGAATAATGAGTCAGCGTATACTGTTGGGGATTACAGTGTCAGGGAGGTCACTTACAGGCCAGTCGACATTGACAGGATTGCTTTCAGACTTCTGCACAGTAAGAAGCTGAAGGACATGGAAGACCACTTTTACAGAGGGTCTGCAGTACAGACAGTTTGGGTATCCTCTAGAGTCTAGAACATTCTCTAAAGAACACCCCTCTTCCCCCTTGAGTACTGACTGGAAATGTTTGTGGCAAACAGTAAGCTACATTATAAATCATGACTTATCATTGTGACGTTGATGTTTGACATGACGTATCGTTGTAGAGTTGATAAGAGACTTATGTCATAAAAACAAGACAGAGGTTGGCAACTTTGCCAGAAAGAGAATAAATATTACAGCGATATCAACATAACCGCACACTGCACATTTAGGTCTGAGAACACCAATCTGATTAATGGAGAGATTTAATATATATTAGCGTCTGTCATACTTCCAAAATGTTAGACAACATAACTTAACATAACATGTATTACACTTGCCCAAAAATGTCAACACATATCATATCGTAGAGGGACACATTTCTAGTCAGGGTGAGAAAAGATGGGATGTCAGATTTCACTGTATCAGAGTTTATGTCGGGTGCAAGAGAAGATATGTATTACTCAGCAGTCTGTTTAAGTGGCAAAGTACGTACATGTCAGTTAGATGTCAGTGTGTAGATGGTCTGACTATGCTTTTTTAATATTTTCTTTAAAAAGCAGTCTTCCCATGGCTGGACAGAGTGTAGAGAGTGTAGCGAGTATAGGCCTCCTAAGGTAAGGAGGATTTTTCTTTTTTTCTGTTTTTCTTTTTTTTTTGGGGGGGGGGGGGTGACTAAGCAGGAAAAATGTTGTTTACCAAATACCAGACTTTTAACATGAATTTCATGAAAAAAAGAGCTCTCTTCAACATTGTCATCCACTAATAGCTTGCCTAAAACCTGCTACATTTTTTGCAGTCTATTTTGGTTTAACTGCACTTTTCAGTAATGTATTTTAAATCTAATGGCGCCAGACAACGACTACCTGCTCGTTTCTTGGGCTTAATTCGCCCTCCGAGGTCGAGAGGGACTTTTATCGTCACAGGTTATGACACTGTCCACCTCTCTCTCCCTGTCCCTCCCTCTCTTTTTTTTTGTCTCTCTCCCTCTCTCTCTCTTCATCTCCTCACTTCTCTGTCCCTCTTTCTCTCTCTTTTTCTCTCTCTCTCTCCACTTCTCTTTCTCTCTCTCTCTCTCTCTCTCTCTCTCTCTCCACTTTACTGTCTCTCTCTCTTCTCTCTCCATCCCTCTATCTTTTCTCCATGTTGAGGTGCCCTGAGGTTTATCGGCGAGTGTGAGATAGGCATCGCGGTAGCTGCAGATTGGGCGCCATGGGCACCACGGTAACAAGTGCCGCTTCCTGCCCCAGCCAGTGTCCCCCTAGAGTGCCTGTTTGTTACCGAGCAGCGCAATCAATAGTGCCAAAGAGATTAGGCCCATCCTAATCTGATAAAACTCTGCGAAGCAATTATATTCCTTTACACTGTTGACTAATTGGACTGTCATGAGCGTTAAACATTTGCACAGAGCGGCAGTGACAAGCATCGGAGCTCTTGCGTTGCTCCATAAATATTAAATACAGCAGAGCAAATCTCCAAAGCACTGTCATGGCTCCGCTGCTGGCGATTGGTGATTATAAATGCATCCCTCTTTAAATAATCCAATAACACTTGCTGTTTTGTTTGTGTGCGTGTGTGTATTTGTTTCCGCGCTTGCTTGCGTGTGCATGTGTGTGTGTGTGTGTGTGTGCATGTGAGTGTGTGTTTAACTAATGTTGTTTGCCATGCTTATCTTGCTGTCTTTTGTGTTTTAAACACTGGCATAAGGCAAGCTAGAAAATGTGATCACGCAACTAAATTGCAGCTGACACTTGTCACAATGCCGTAATGGCCGCTGCTCTTTGTGGGTATAGAGAGCTTCTGCATTCTCTATGTCTAGATTGATTTTTGCCCTGATAGAAAATGATCTATATTCCTTCCCTTAGCATCCATAAAGTGGGAATAATGGAATAGCACTTCAGTGTTTATAAAATGAGCCATGCACTTCAGTTTACTGGGAACATCAATAAAAGCCCGATACCCCATAACAAGATATATTATTCCACACTAATGCCACGGACACCCGCAACAAAAGTATCCAGTCATATATAATCAAGTGTGCTGGATGTGAATGGCCCATGCCACGACACACACACACACACACACACACACACACACACACGCATGTACGCATGCAGTCACGTAGGCACATGCGCACACAGACACAGACACAGACACACAGACACACACACACACACACACTCACTGGTCACTATCATCTGTAAATCTAGTATGCAGCTGCCATAAACAGCCTACAAAATGGAGCAAAGCATGGTTGGTGTCTGGAGGTGCTTAAATTATGGAGTGTTTATGCTAGTATGCTTAAAAGCGGTCACAGAATGGACCTATACTGTTTGAGAACATCAGTAATTTTGCCCATCATGTATAATAAGTGGTTGCACAGCAGGTGTTTACCATTACAGAGAAACCAACACTGGGATTTCTGGAAGCTTTAAATGCTGGAGGTAAAATGGTTGCCATGTAGGTTTAGATGTAAGAGTTAAAAAAAAAACAATTCCCCAGGTAATTGATACACAGGGAAACTGGAATGTTCCTTTAATTTAGAGTTTCACTTTAAACTATGTTGAGAGCCTGCTTTAATACATAAATAATTAAATAAAAAAATACAAACTCGTCAAATGTAAATGAAGACAGTGATGCAGTGTGGTGAATAACTGCTTAAATTGGTATCTGGATCCATACAAGTCATCTCAAACTCCAGAGAAATCAAAGTCAAAAGAATAATTACTCTCGCAAAACAAACCAACATTTAGCCAAGGCTCTCTTGCCGGCTGGAAGGCTCCCAACTCTCCCCTGGTGAAACTGAAAGAAAGATTAGACCCATTACCCCAGTTCATGCATCCTCCTACACCCTGATCAACTAATCTATCCCTTTCCCCGAAAGGCAAACAGGCCCCCGAAACGTATGGATGAAAGGGGGGGGGGATAATTGTCATTCACATAATTGTGTGATTGCGAACCACTTGATTCGGCAAACATTCCCCTGTCACGGTTACGCCTGCCCCCTTTTGTCTCTCTCTCGCCTTTCACTCCCCCCCCCCCCCCGACACAAGACCAATTCATTTATTTTCATAAAAATCAATACGGTCCTTTAAGGGACAAAGGTAAATTACTCCATTAAAGCAAGGGGGCCGTAATCAATGCATAATGAATATGTGATGTCTGTGTAGGGGTTAAGAGCCGGTCCGCAGAGGAACGTGCCAGGAATAAGCCGCTGTTGTTTTAAATTAGCCCCGGTGTCCAAAGCCTGGGCACCGCCAACAACGCCTGTCGCATTTCAAAAGGCGAGACCTCTTCTGTTGGATCTCAATGTTAACACGCGGGTCAACCAAACAGCAGCATTTATTAACGCAGCCGTAACAGCGTCTAGACACACGACGATTTGTCTTAGAGTTATAACGCCAAAGATTTCAAGTGACGATTGGAGAGAGGAGAGAGACATGAATTTCAGGAGAATTAACTGCGTCCTTATCGCAACATCAGTTACTCAAAGCTAATGACAACAAGGGGGTGGTGAGGGTGAAGGTGTGTGTGTGTGTGTGGGGGGGGGGGGATGACAACAAGGGGGGTGACTCAAAACCCCTCCCCTCCTGTTTGGAGCATCTGATATTTCCCTCCTCCTCCTCCTCCTCCTCCTCCTCCTCCTCCTCCTCCTCCTCCACCACCACCACCACAGGCCGGTCGCAGCACATCAACATGAAGTTTCACTGGTGCAATGCTTTTTAAATTTGGCCCTGCAGCTGCAGTCACAATCCGTGGGGCCAATTAGTTTGTGGATCAATGCTGGTCCAATTCCAATGGCTTAGTAAACATGTTTAATGACAGTGAGTGAGCGAGAGTGGGAAAGAGAGAGAAAGAGGGAGAGAGAGAACAAGAGAGAGAGAGAGAGAGGGATAGAGAGAGGGCAGGAGAGAGAGAGAGAGAAAGCAGGGGAGAGAGGTCGCACGCGAGAGAGAGAGCAGTAGAGGGAACAAGAAAGAGAGTGAGAGAGCAAGAGAGAGACAGTGAGAGAGAGGGACAGAGAGAGAGAGAAAGAGAGAGAGAGGCAAAGAGTGAAAGAGGAAGATGGGGACAGTGGGAATGGAAGACAGAGTGGGAAAGGATGAGAGAAAGACAGTGAGAGATGGTGAAAGACAGAGTTAAAGAGGCAAAAAGAGAAATACTAAAAAATGGGTGTGAACGTGACAGGAAAACATAGAGACAGACATACATAGATAGTGAAAGACAGACAGAGAGTTAGAGGTAGAGAGAGCGCAGCTGAGATAGAAATAGAGAGAGAGAGAGAAAGAGAGAGAGTGAGAGAGAGAGAGAGAGAGTGAGAGAGAGAGTCAGAGAGAGAGAGTGAGAGAGAGAGAGAGAGAGAGAGAGAGAGAGAGAGAGGGAGAGAGAGAGACAGACAGAGAGAGAGAGTGAGAGAGAGAGTGAGAGAGAGTGAGAGAGAGAGAAAGAGAGAGAGTGTGAGAGAGAGAGAGAGAGAGGGTAGGAGACTTAAACAGAAGGCACTTTACGAGGTCTGCTTTTTAAGAGCCTGCTGCTGAGATGACACAGATGGCAGGCTGAGGGCTGTGTGTGTGTGTGTGTGTGTGTGTGTGTGTGTGTGTGTGTGTGTGTGTGTGTGTGTGTGTGTGCGTATACGTATGTGTATATGTGTGTGCATTGGAGGGGTTGGAGAGATGACACCCACGGTGCTCATGGGTAATCCCATCAGGCCGTGCAGCGGCACAGGCGGCACACTCTCCATAAAGACACTCGTCACTCGGCTAGGCCCAGTTCCTCCTCCCCGCTCCTCTCATGCTGCGGGTCCGTCATCAAATGGGCTGCCACGGCTACTATCGACAAAGCTGTTCCGTAACGAAGCCAGGGACCAGTCGGAGCAGGGCAGCCTGCGGGGGGGGGGCTCAGAGGGGGGGACGATAGGGCTGAAAAAAATAAACGAAGAAGACAGCGATGGAAGACTGAAGCCTGAGACAGACCCACACTAGATATACTCATGAGATATGGGTAAACATGCATATTAAGGGGATACGTGATGGCACTGGGTTAAATCATCTCTGTGAATGTATCTGTGTGTGTGCGCCAGTGTGTGTGTGTGTGTGTGTGTGTGTGTGTGCGATGGGTAAGTTTATTTCCTTCCTTTTTTAAAAGACAGAAAGAAAGAGAGAGAGAGAGAGGCAGAGAGAGAGAGTGAAAGAGAGAGCGAAAGAGAAATAGAGTGTTTATCTGTCAACTGATCTATTTGTGTATGTGTTTATCAGGTGTGTGTATCAGGCTTCTGTGCTCCTGGCGAAGATGATGGGATATAAACAAAATGCATGTCTAGACATCATCGCCAAAGCCATAACATTGCCCTTCAGAAAAGTTTGTGTACGGTGTTAACAATTCGGGCAAGTGTTATTATCACCCTGTGTGTTTACTGGTGTGTCTATGCCAGTATATGTGTGTGTGTGTGTGTGTGTGTGTGTGTGTGTGTGTGTGTGTGTGTGTGTGTGTGTGTGTTTGTATGTTTGTGCGAGTGTGTGTCTTTGTGTATTAATAAGCATCCACCCTGAACTGAAACGTTCATGCACCATAAAGCCTAACCCATCGGCTGATCGTATATCTATCTAATAGTCGCCCTCCTGCCAGATGACACACAATAATGAACCCACACTGAGTGGTTTTATGCCCCCCTCTCCCGCACAGGCGCTGGGTGCCAGCTTGTCTAGATGCCCATCTGTGTTTCTTCTGCCCAGAGGGGTCAGTGCGTTTTGGATGATGGCGTACCATGCGCTCGCTCGGAGATATGGGCTTTCTTGATGGCGCCAGATTATGAATGGGGTGCATGTGGCCTAGTTGCCCATTACAAGCGCCGAGGTATCCTGGTCTTAATGGTGCCATCTTATCTCTACTGCACACACACACACACATGCACACACATGCACACACACACACACACAAATTAATAATAGGTTGAACTGCATTAAATATTTTAGAGGAAAAAAATAGGTCTTTTACATGTGCGGATGTATTTTTTTTTCCCTATATTTAGCAAACATTAGTGTAACAACAGTTGTGGTCTGAGTAATTTCCCAGAATAAACGGATTATGGCTGGATTACGCCTAATTAATGTGACTAACCGGTTTAGTGCATAATTTAGCTTAAGTGGTTTGACTAATTGGCTTAAAAAAATCCTCACACCCACTTTGGGGATTTTGGAGATGCACCCAGCATGGTTTGTGGATTTCATGCGAGAGGTCTGATTGTGCCTTCCTGCGGTCACACATTAGACATTAGGACGATAGCCGATTAGGACATCAATAAAGTACAGCCAAATGGCCGCTGTGGGGGCAGCAGCACAGCAAGCTATGTATCACTGGCAGGTCTATACACTGGCTGTGGTGAGGTGAGGGCGGTACACATACACATACACATACACATACACGGGGCCATACAAGTGCTGCGTGGGTAAAGAAGGAAAAAGCAGGAGGTCATTTATACCATCATTCATCCATTCATCTATTAATTTGATTCATCCATCTGTGCTTTTATTAATACTTCTGAACACCGTGTTGAACTACTGTGTGTCATTCATTCATTCATTCATTCATTCATTCATTCATCCAATTATTTATCTAGAACCTTGTGTTAAACTATTGAGTATAGGTATTATATGTGTATCATTCATTCAATCATTCATCCAATTATTTATCTAGAACCTTGTGTTAAACTATTGAGTATAGGTATTATATG
>CM059275.1:26207823-26212823 GCA_030347295.1 Setipinna tenuifilis | reverse complement strand
GTCCATGTGGGGGGCTGTCTGTGTGTGCATGTGTGTGAGTGTATTTCATTCCTTTTTTTAAAGTTATTGAAGCTCATGGAAACAGTTCCTGCAGCACTGTGGTGCTCTATCAGAATACTCCACAGGAGTTAAAAATCACTCAAGCATTACAGCATGGGATTATAAATGACCACTATTTCGATTTTTCTCATACACACAGTCTCTCTCTCTCTCTCTCTCTCTCTCTCTCTCTCTCTCTCTCTCTCTCTCTCTCTCTCTCTCTCTCTGTCTGCATTGTTTTTCTCATTGTTTTATTCTTTTACTTTCACCCTGCCATGCCAGGAAGGTAGTATTTATTTACATGTGCCACTGCCAAAACATGAGTTACCGGTCACAGCGAGCTCTCTTGCTTTGAATAATGTGTCTGGATGCAGGTGGTAGAAAAGCCTCTTTTCAGGACCACGGATAGCGCCCATGCTCCCTACTCCACCTGGTGGCCATGGAGCGCATTGCGCTTGGTTTGTTCACATCATTTCCATAATGAAATTACACATGACGTGCCCATATGGGATTAATTTGATGACCATTACAAGGCTGCATATAGATTGAGGATATTTAAACCAGTCCATGGACAGGAATGTGGGAGAGGTTTATTCTCATAAACGGCACTGGGGAGGGAGTCCATTTTCAGTCTTTACTAATCAAGTACCCGCCCGAAGAGACTTGATTTACAGATTGATTCTTAACCCCGCATGGCAGCTACAAGTGAAGGGAGAAAACTGTCAGGACATCAATCTCTGCCTGACTTCTGATTGAAAATATGCAGCAGCAGTGTTGCCCTTAAACGGAAACAAGCTCACCCTGTTTAGTTTCCCTCAGAGCATCTGTGACATGGGAGTGAACCAGAGGCTGCCTGTCAGTTTTCCAGCACATGGAGACGACTGATCTGCATATTGGTATGAATATCAGTTATCTAAGCCTCCTTTCAGATGCTACAGTGCATCTATCCAGTGGAGCGGCAGGCCTGGCTCAGATTGGCATTCACCTGACAGGAGTTCTGCTCCTATTATGTTGCTGTTGAGCTTGAACTGAATCCAAAAGTGCGCCAATTTGCAATCAGTGCGTAGACTGCATAAGGGTTCTGACAGAATATTAAGCGTGACCCAATCATAAGAGTCTTTGTCACTCCGTCTCTGGAAGGGTGCAGCTACATGCGGCCTAGTCCGCTTTACTAATGGAAAAATACATAGACAGGTAGACACACATGTTGCACTAAACACATTTACAGGCCCAAAGACAAACTGACATGCACACGCTCAAAACTACCACACTACCACACACATTCACACACTCACTGACAGAGCGAGAGAGAGAGAAAGAGAAAGAGAGGGAGAGAGAGAGAGAAAGAGAGAGAGACATGTACACAATGTTGTGAAATTTTATACTGACACGCGCTACAGTAAATGAAAGTGACTTTTCCTGCCATATAATGTCAACACGCAAGTCAGTATATTTGATAAATTACATTTCATCATGTTTTATTATGAGAAAGGCTTTATATTGTTGTTTTTTTCCATCACCACTGTTTTGCTTTTTTCACACAAGTAGATATTGTTATCCATCCTCTCAGGAAGTGTTGTGCTGCATCACAGTGTTTCACTGGGACTTTATTGTCACAGGCTCAGTGTGATCCACTTGTAAGCTTCATCTCCATATTTTCGTATAATCCATCTTTATTTGAGAACAACACAAAAATCTTTACACACACAGGCACACATACACACATA
The DNA here is from genome assembly GCA_030347295.1 of Setipinna tenuifilis. NCBI lineage: Eukaryota > Metazoa > Chordata > Actinopteri > Clupeiformes > Engraulidae > Setipinna > Setipinna tenuifilis. The sequence goes on along the minus strand of CM059275.1, from coordinate 26,211,057 downwards.
GAAACACAAACACACACACACACACACACACACACACACACACACACACACACACATACAAACACAAACACAAACACACACACAAACACATGTACAAACACACACATAAGCACAAACACAGAGATTTGCACACACCAGTCTCTCTAAACTGTCATTTTCCCCTCATCCAGCGATTTTTTAATCAGCTCATTAAAACCAATGAGCAACTAGGTCTCTCTCTCTCTCTGCCCCTCTCTTTATCTCTCTCTGCCTCTTTCTTTCTTTCTCTCTCTCTGCATCCATCACCCTCTCTCTCTCATTTTCTCTCTCTTTCCTCCTCTCTCTGTCTTTCTTTCTCTCTTTCTCTCTCTCTACATTTTGTCATCCTTATGTGACCCTTGCTGGCAGCAGAAGGAGTTGTGCACATTGTCATCGCCATGTTTACCTGACTTCCCCCCGCCAGCTTTGACTTAGTGTGTGTGTCAATACGATACAGTCTGTCTACCCAATAACGTGACCTCCGCCGCTACACACCGCGCACCACCACCGCTCCGCATTTGATCATTGTTTTGGGTGGAAAAACAGCTACACATTCTCCTCTGCTCTGCTCTAAACACCTGATTGATATGAGTTTACAAAGAACCAGGCAGGCGTGCGTGTGTGTGGGGAAGAAGAAAATGCGGTAAAAAATAAAACAAAGAATAAAGATTTCATGGCAGACAGACGTACACGAGTGGAGTACACAAACCGTTGTCTCCTGTCTCAGGACATTGAATTTCAATGAGCGAAGCGGCTCGGAATCACATTGATGTCACCCACACAGGCCTCGCCGCGGGCGAGATTTGCATTCCTTGGCCTTAAGAGACGAACACGGCAGGCTTCTTCTCCGCAGCACTGTTTGTTTCTCCTTTCACAGATAGCGAATGTCTCATTTAGCCACGCGAGTGCAAACACCAATGCTCTTCAGCGGCGTCTTTGGGGCCGGGCTGAACTGTGCCCCGTTCGGAATGAAAAATCATTTATATGCATCGCTTTCGATGTCAAGCTTATCTCCAGCTGATGTTTTAAACATGAGGAGCCTCTCTTCTTCTGCTATTCCCGCCTCCCTTCTTAAGGAAAATTCCCCCTTTTTTTGTTTGTGTTTTTGATAGAGTATTATACATATGTATACACAGGACATTATGTTGTTTTTGCATTCATGTGAAAAATTAAGTGCGTGTGTTGTTGACAGAGAGAGCCTGTGCATCTCAATCATGTACATGTGAAAAGAGCGAGAGGAATGTTTGTGTGATAAGGAATGGTGGTGGAGGGGGGTAGTGTTGGTAAAAGACAGAGAAATAAATAAGCACCTCCTATGGAGATAGAGAGTGGTGATGTGTTTGGAATTATCATTGAAAATGCCAAAGATAAAATGTGTTGTACTTAAGAAGGGGGTGGTGGTGAGAGTGTTGGTAGTGGTGGGGGGATGGGGCGCCACATGGATTAGAACAAAGTGTTTGTCAATACTCAAAGCACGGCAACATGGCAGTCATTCTCACATGCTCATTTTCCCCAGTCAAACTAAATATTCCTCTGACACACATGGAAATCCATAGCAATCAATGGATAAGCAAATAAACAACAGGACTGCAAATGAATACATGTGTGTGCATTTGCGTGTGTGTATGCATGTGTGTGTGTGTGTGTGTGTGCATGTGTGTATGTGTGTGCGTGTGTGTGTGTATGTGCGCGCGTGCACGTGTGTGTGTGTGTGTGTGTGTGTGCATGTGTGTGTGTGTGTGTGTGGACTTTCAATGCTAGTAAACTATCTTTGTGAATCCTTGACACACAATTAAAAGTTGCAAGGGATGTTTTACAGCAGGTGTTTTGCAGGGTTAGGAAGAGAGGTGTGTGTGTGTGTGTGTGTGTCTATGTATGTGTGTGTGTGTGTGTGTGTTTATGGTGAGGTGGGGGAGGGGGAGGACGACCTTTAGCGAGGTCTCTTATGGTTATCAGCGCTGGACTCTGAGTGATGACCTTTTCTGATTATGGATAGCCCGAGTCTCGCCGGACCATTACAAGAAAGGACAATGAGTCGCCGGGGAAACAGGCGCTGTTTCCCTCCAAACTTCCTTCTCTGACTGAGGTCTGACATTCACGACTGACATACCTAAAGGCTTGGGGAGGGAAGCAGCCTGCCATTCACTCAGCATTGCTACCTGCGCCCTGGCAATGAGGTTACAGGAGATTGCAAAGAAAAGAGAGAGAACGAGAGAGAGAGAGAGAGAAAGAGAGAGAGAGAGGGAGAGAGAAGAAAGAAAAATACACAAGAAAAGAAAACATACCCAAGAAGTTCACTCGGTAAACTGAGCTACAGAGAATCTTAACAAGGTCAGAGAGGGCCTAGACAATCGTAAAAAGCATTTTTGAGAAATAAGGCAGATTGTTATAGCTGTTGTAGCAATGGTTGCTGAGGGCTGTGGAATTGGGCTGTTTACCTTGTCTCATAGGAGAATAAAATAAGCAAACACTACAGAAATATGTTGACACATCACACTGTACTGTATATAGTACTGGTGTGTCACAGATTTGCTCCTTACTGTATACAAATGAGGTGCTCGTCAGATCACACTGATTGTGAGAGAGATAGGGGAGTTCAAACAGAAACACACACACACACACACACACCTGCATATGTATGCAAAAACATGCACGACACAAACACGCACACATACTCACACATACACACAAGCACTCACAAACACACACACACACACAAACACACACATACACACACACACACACACATGCATGTACGCATACACACACACACACATTTGGACTCCTGTAGGCAGCATTCAGTTTGACAGCAAAGCACCCCCCCCCCACCTCATTTCTCTCATTCACATGCAGCCTACAGGTCTGCTCCTGGTAACGAGAGCGCTGGGGGCAACAGCAGCAACCATGCCACATGATGCAACTCAACTCCCCCCCAGTGGAACGCTCTCATCACATGTGGGCCTCTGCCATTACATCTCCCCACCACCTGACACCTGCTGTTAGACCTGGCATTGCCATGCTTTGATGTGTAGTCATATATATATATATATATATATATATATATATATATATATATATATATATATATATATATATATATATATATATATATATTTGGTCTAAGCTCTGCTATGAGAGTGAGTTGGCCTCGCGCCAATGATGGCAGTCAAAGCACAGGTGGAGGTAGTCAAGGCAGCTGTAAAAAGGGCAAGAAAA
>CM059275.1:26202823-26205323 GCA_030347295.1 Setipinna tenuifilis | reverse complement strand
TGTGTGTGTGTGTGTGTGTGTGTGTGTGTGTGTTGGGGGGGGGGGGGGGTCATGCGTGCATGTGTGTGAGAGTGTGTGCACATCTCTGTCTGTATCTGTGAATCTGTGTGTGAGAGGTTGTATGTACCATATATACGAGACTTTATGTGTGCAAATGTACATGCATGTGTGCATGCATATGTGTGTGCACTTGCGTGTACATGTTAAAAGTGTGAGTGTGTCTTTGTGCATATGTACATCTTAATGTGTATGTATGCACACTCGTGTGCATGTGTCTGTCTGTCTCACTGTCTGCCTGTCTGTCTGCCTGTCTGTCTGTCAGTCAGTCAGTCTGTCTGTCTGTGCAGGAGCAGATGTTTCTGTCTTAAAATAGGGCTGGTGGTGGAGACAGTCGTATATGTGCATCTGCTCAGCTAACTCTGCTCAGCAGTAAAAACAGAGCTAGCGGCAGGTGGGCAGGAACGGCTCCCACCTCTCAGAGTCTGTGAAGTTATGGCAGGGATGGAGAAGCAGAGCGCTGCCGCATAAAACAATTGAAAGACAACATCCAACCATCAACCATCCTCCCATCACCATTATTTGTTTAAAAGACGGAAAGAAAGAAAGAAAGAAAGAAAGAAAGAAAGAAAGAAAGAAAGAAAGAAGGAAAGAAAAACGTTGGTAACACTTTCTATGAAGCTTGTATTCACAAGACTCTTTAAACACATTTATACAGGCATATAATGCATTCATAAAGTATGTTAAGTATTCATTACTATTTATACATACTACTAACTGTACTCCTTAGGCATTATAATGCTATGTCATAAGCCCTATTCCATCTTCAAGTGATACATTTGTATTCTTGTTTATAAAGCTTTATCTGTCTTGCAGGTGCAGTCATAAGTATGTATAACTAATTATGAATACTACGATTTTAACTGAATTGCAACCATTATTAAACTTTATGAAGGCATTATAACCCTTTATTAATGTGTTTATAGAGTCTTATGAATACAAGCTTCATAGAAAGTGTAACCAAAGCGTCTAATTGTCAATGCAATAGTTCAGTGCCCTTTGCACACAAGACAAGGCAATCATACACAAGAAGCAAAGAGTCTGTGTAATGAAAATGAGTTCACTGTGACGACCTAACATCATCCTATCTGATTGCACAAATGCAAAACCAGTGTTTCTGATCTGCAAGATGTTCCTGTTTGCAGGAGAATATAAGATTAGACTGCACCATGAGGTGAAGCATAGCATTGTAAAGGTGACATAGGCTATCTGCTACAGACAGAGGTGCAGAAGGTTAACACTGACGCACTGACAGAGAGCTACTGTATACACACAGTGAACCTTCAGGCAGAGTCAGCAAAGTCATGCAAAGCGGAGCATCTCAACCAAACAAAACAAAACAACACAAACAAAAAAAAAAAAACAAAGGCAGGAAAACCTCCACTCAGCACCTCGTCACAAAGATCAAACTGCAATTTGTAAATTAAAGAGTAAGAGGCCTTTGCACACAAGAAAGGCAATCACAGGAAAGAGGCAGAGAGGGGACATAACAACACAACTCCGATTGCATGATGAACACATAAGAGTTCACCGCGGGGACTCCTTTGCTCAATCGTATCCGCAACTGTAAAAATGAAAGATGCCACAGCCATTTCATAAGTACGCGGAGGATTTGCCCTCCGACAGACACTAAAGACGCCGCTAAAGAACTCCAGACAGGCCGTAAAAAAGTGATTTGAAAAAGTTGCTGCAATGGACTGTTAGGGTTTTATTTTTTTCTCTCTCTCTCTCTTGCTTTATAGTTTTATATGGTGTGGCTGTGTCTTATGCACGGTTTATGAAATGACATAGATTATGGGCACAGACATGGATGTTCACATTAGATTTTTTTATTTTTTATTATTTTGTTGATAATGCGTCACAGTCATATCGCAGTTATCTAACGGTGATGCATGACGTATTTAATGTGGCTTAAAGTTGCTGAGGACATTTAAATCCTTCACAAATGCTTTGAATGATTTCACACTCGTCTGTGAGACTGCACAGCTGTGGAATATGGGGACATTATAACAGACGGCGGCACATAAAATGCAGGTGAGGAAGGGAGGGGGAAATATGCATGTTTATATGAATTCTTATGTTGGCCGAGTGAGTGACTGCTTGCACGTGTGTGTGTGTGTGTGTGTGTATGTGTGAGTGAATGTGTGTGTGAGTGAATGAATGTGTGTGTGTGTGTGTGTGTGTGTGTGAGAGAGAGTCATTGTGTGCATGTGTCTGTGTGTATGTGTCTGTGAATGTGCGTGTGTGTGGCTGTGTGTGTATGCATGTGCATGTGTGTGTGTGAGAGTGTGAATAAAATAAAAAAGATAGATAAAGGGAAAGAGAAAGGGATGATTAAATGCTCATGCCATGTCCAATGTTGTTAAATCAGTCTCTCCAGTGCCTCTCTTCTCTCCTCTCCTCTCCTCTCTCTTGACACTCCTCTCCTCTCCTCTCCTCTCCT
>CM059275.1:26182823-26197823 GCA_030347295.1 Setipinna tenuifilis | reverse complement strand
GCAATCAGAAATTCTTATGAACCTTCATTAGCATGTCTTGCATGTATTACATGGTCTTCAGGCCCAGACAATGAATATAAATACAACACTAGCATAGAATGTGACATTTCCTATGACGCCATATGAACAAAGTTTTTAACAGGACGTCTCCCCGCTCTCTCATCTACTGATCGTCAGATCGACTTGCCTCGCCTCCCTTGCCGTCACCATCGCTAGCAGCGGGACAAAACTAATTGGCAAACAGAATGAAGGAAAATGGCTTTCCCTCGCAGCCATCTATTTCCAGTCTACCTGCTGCCTTTTATTAATCAGAACTGAAAACAGCTCAAACAACTGGAGGGAGAATTGTGGCCGCCAGTGTCCGAGATTTCTCGTAGATCAATACCTTCAGTGCTTCACTGAGAGAAACTTGAGATCTGAACCATCTTTATCTTAAGCTACGGCACCATATGACAAAGATGTTAAAGCATTTTTAGAGGATCTCTTATGCCTGTGTGTAAATATTGACAGATCCTGTGACTACGATTTGCATAGCTCAGCCCAACCAGGGAATGTATACAGTCACTGAGCTCAGCTGGCTGTGGTAGACAACATGATAGTGCTTACGTCCTTGCTGACACACACACATGCACGCACACACACCCACACACACACACACATGTGCACACACACACACATACACACACACACACACACACACACACACACACATGCAACCGCACAAACTCACACACACACACACTTACACTCACACACACACATATATTGGGAATCTGAGGACAGGGACATATGAAAATGGATGGCATGGGGGATGCTAGTGGGTCACTAATGTGTCCTGCTTACAGAGGGGAGCAGTGTGACAGCTCAGGGAGAAGGTGTCCGATATCTGCGATTAGTGCTTTTTTTTTTCTTTACTGGTCATTGATGGGACATTATGGACAGTGCTGACCTCCGGTTTATTGCTGTGGAAAGGCGAATGGGAATGAATGGTGACGGATGGGCAGCGGATTCCTGTTTATGGGCCTAGACGACATACCCCCTGCAACACACACACAGCACACACACACACACACACACACACACAAACACACACACAGCACACACACACACACACAGACAACCAGCACACGTCGAAGCTACAGATGCTAATGTGTGTAACGTTAACGCTAGGCTAACATTAGTTTCCAGGGAGACAGCTCGGAGAGGCAGGAAGTCCCAGGGAGGTCATTACCGGGCAAGAGTTTGGCCGAGTGCAAGCGGGGACTCAACTGGGAGACAGACAGCCGGTTTAATGAGGAGTCAGATACGGGGTGCCAAAAATTTACGGTAAACGATAAACGGTGAGAGCCGTCAATACTGAACCCTCAGCGCAGGCTAAATGGGACTCTTAAATTAGGATTAAGGGCCGGCATGGCAGTGGACTGGAGACAAGGGGGTGTGCATTCATATGTGTGTATATGTGTGTGTGTGTGTGTGTGTGCGTGTGTGTGTGTGTGTGTGTGTGTGTGGGTATGTGTTTGTAAATAAAATGCATGTATTCATATTTGTTTTATAGTGTGTGTGTGCGTATGTGTGGAACTTTGGAAGTTTGGTCGGAATAAATCTCTCCAAAAACTCATCTGTCTGAGTATGCATGTGTGTGTGTGGGTGTGTGTGGGTGTGTTAGTCTGGATTGTGCCCGAACCTGAAGACAAGAGGTGTTTGGGATGGGTTTGGGGGGGAGTCGGGGGGGGAGTGGGGGGGGTGATGTCGGAGGTATGGGTCAGCATCTGCTTCAGCCTCTCACTCTAAATAAGCATTGTTTGACATGCGCGGCGCACCATCAATTTTCACAACCTTCGCTGACAACAGGGAACGCAGTCTATAAATATCGCGGGTAGGGGGAGCTAAGCTGTATATCCCCAGATCAAATATACAAATGTGTTTTATGGAGGTCAGTGCTCAGCCGACCGCATCTGGAGTTAGACAGAACATAACTTTACCTCAAGGTTATTCCACCCCCTCCCCCCTGACACACACACACACACACACTCACAGACACACACACACACACCCCGACAGGCCCACCACCACCACCACCGCCCCGCCCCACCCTGCCATGTGTCAGTGAAGCTTGTAAAACGCCTTGCCAAGTTATTTTATCCGGACGCGCAAACACACCCCGGCTCGCTCCTGGCACGGAGAGGTCACTCGCGCTCAGATCATTCTGGGCTCCTCTTACTTGCCGTGTCCCTAAATGCCTGTTGTTAAGCCTGACAAAAAAAAAGAAAGAGAAGGAAAAAAGGGGACAGAGAAAGAAAGAAAGAAAGAAAGAAAGAAAGAAAAAGAAAGAGGGAGGGAGGGAGGGGAGGAGGATAAAGGGGGGGACGGATGAGTCGCTCCCTTGCTCATTGTCTGGCTCCAGTGTTTACGAAGCGTCGTCCCCTGTGTGAAGAATGCAATCTGACAACCTGAAGGTTCCATTAGGCTCTGCTTACGCTCGGCAGATTGACATTATTGATTCTGACGGACGTGTGCAATTCACCCGGGATGTAATTTTCATTTTCTGCTTAGCATGTGAACAGACAGGGGAGGGGTGGAGGGGTGTGGCTGAAGGTTGGAGATGGGGTGGTGGGTGGGGGCGTGTGGGCGTGTGGGTTGGTGATGGTGGTGGTGGTGTTAGTGGTGGTGATGGTGGTGGTGGTGATAGGAGGTTGTACTGCAGCGTAGCAGCGTCACTTTATTTATTTATCTGCTTTTGAAAAGCTGTCACATTTTCATTTAAACTGCTCGGCAGCCGTGGGAAAACATTCCTCCATTATTATCCCCCACCTCCCTGTCATGACAGACAGCGCAGAGCCACGGAGTCACGCAAACACTTAGTCTGTCAGCAGTGAAGACGCTTCTCACCAAACACAAACAATATCACACCAATATCCGGACTACTCGTCACGTCACCTGTAGGTCTTTAATTAGTCAATCAATGGATTTGCGGTACGTGAACGTATTAGTTAAAAAAGAAATCTTGCTTTGTAAGCACCAGATACATATCAAAGGCGTGGACATCTTTAGTTGCCATTTCTGGTACGTTACATTTCAACAGTCAGCCATTAAAATTCTCTTTTGTTTTGTTTGCTGATAAACTTCCCTGATAGGTGCTGTTTTGGCATTCACATCAGGTGTCAGTGTGATCTTTTAACTCTGATCAGATGGGAAATATATCATTTCCTCAATGTTAGCCACCTGTAGCAGCAACGCATAACTAGGCAGACACTCACAGCATCCCCTCACATCAAAACAACAATATTTTAGCATTCCCACTGCAGTGACAAGCCTCTCTTTTGATCAACGGCCAGAAAAATCCTCGTTCGGATCATGCTGTCATTTGCGATCAGACAACCACTCGGCGTAAACGCGTTTGCCAAAGGCCAGCCCCTATGCTTTTGTCACTTATCTATCATTGGTGGCATTCTGACAACATGACAGGAGCAGTGGAAGCGAGCCTGCATTCCAGTTCCAGGAACGCAAAATATTTACCACACATTCATCACCGTCTCATGAATACACTGGGTGGTTTTAGATTACACAGAGATGTGCCATGCTGTGTGGCAGTGCTTTAGCCAGTCTTGTCTGGAGTCTTGTCCCTGTGCCCATTGGTTGGATGGGCATCGGTCATCACGAGCTGACTGAATGAATAGGGGGGGCTGAATAAAGTGGCCGAAGGGCCCCATCAGTTCTGCAACAGCTTTGGCACTGTGACCTGTACCTGCAGCAGCCTGGTCAGCCATGTCCATTCATTCACTTTCCTACCTCTCAGCCCACCATTTCCTTCACACACTTATGATCCCCATCACTGCCTCACACACACACACACACACACACACACACACACACACACACACACACACACACACACACACATGATTTATATTTGCTAGTTGTATAGTTGTATTGTTGTACATTTCATTTTTATAATCTTTATCCCATTCAACTACTTTCAAGTTGTTTACTCTGCATATGTTGCTTGCTTCAAACGACATCTCTCTGTACTCAGATACAGTACTGACAATAAAGATTTTTACTACTACTACTACTACTACTACTACACACACACACACACATACACACACACACACACACGTGTTTTCTTTATAGCATATGTGGAAAGGGGACGAAGATGAGAACAAAGGCGGCACGTGTCCAAAATTGCTGAAAGGCCGCTAAACTAAACTCCTCAGAAGATCCTTGAACCTCTCTCTCTTTACATTGTGCAGGGCCGTGCTTCTTTGGAAAACACTGTGTCCTGTGCAGCAAACGTAAGTAGGGCACCCAGTTCAGCTAAACGCCTGCAGAACCATTAACCCTCTCATCACACACTATGAAGCCCCTGGAGTAGGTGCTGCTTTGCTGAGGTGCAATAAGGTGCATCAACAGTTACTGTACGCATAGGAGGATAATGGTGCAGGAGGATGTCATGTTTCAAAAAGGCCTGTTTTCATCTGGCCAGGGCTGGCAGTTATGTAAGGGGTGTCTCCTACTTTTTTTCAGTACTTCGTGACATGCTTGGAGGGAGAGATTGTAGGTCCCTACTTAGTTTTGTTTCTTGGATCACAGACTAGCTGACAACATGACCACAGGCTGTGTGGCTGGGCTGGGGGAACTGTGTCTCTGGGAATGCAGTGAGCAAGCAGCACAGGGGGACTCCACAGGGAACTGTTTTGGCTCCTTTCCTGTTCCCATTGTAGCAAAAATGGACTTTAAGTACAGCTCTAAGGGCTGCCACAGCCAGAAATATACTGTGGTAGTAATTCAGCGTATATCACGAACAGGCAGGAGTGAACGGGGAGTACAGTAACCCGCCAAAGCCCCCAAGCCAACAGGAGCTGCCTCTTAATGAACATAACTTCTGTAAGACCAGGTGTGAAGTGGTGGTGGATTTTATTGATGGTCCATGCACCTCTAATTCAGTCAGTCAGTTTCTGAGGTGTACAGTAGATGCTGAGGTAATGCTGACTGAGATACACCAATACCAACTGTGCTATAAATAAACTGACCTGTACATTTATCCACGTTTTTTTTAACAGCACAGCTTAGTCTTTTTAGCTTTGGTGCCTTGTACTGCATAGGACATACTGTAGCCAGCGCTTGTTTAGCCAAGAGGTTTAAAGTCATTTAACAGGTATAGTAAAATGACATACATTTCCTTGGACAGTGTCTTTCTCTAGGCACAGGTGTACCCAGGGGGGATGCTGGACCGTGTAGGATACAAGGCCACTGAACACGATGCTGGCGGAATAAAAAAGACTGGCTCAGTAATTGGCGTTATTCTGGACTGACAGCGGGGACTGGAGTGGACAGGTGCATGCTGACTAAGGGGCCGGCCAGCCCACACGATGTTAGGCATCCCCTTCACAACATCCTGGCTGGCCAGAGAAGCAGCTGTGCTGGGCAGCTTATCTTTCCGCGCTGCAGGACCCAACGGTTCAGGAGATTCTTTGTCCCCGCTGTCGACAGGCTTTATAACACCTTATTCAATAGGCAGTGGCTTCGGTGGCTGTTGGCTGTCCCCCCCTCCACTGTCTCCTCTGTTTGTCCATTTCTCTGTCTCCATCTCTGTCTGTCTCTCTTTTTCTCTCTTTCACACACACCCACACTATCTCTCTCTTTCTCTCTCTCTCTCTCTCTCTCTCTCTCTCTCTCTCACACACACACACACAGTATCTCTCTTTTTCTCTCTCTCACACACACTCTCTCTCTTACAAACAAACAAACAAACACACACACACACACACACACACACACATGCACACATGCACACACGCACACACACACACACACACACACACACACATGCACACACAGCACCCCACAGTCTTTATGCCTATTATCAGTACCCACTGGACTGGACTCAGGACTCTTTATTTATTTATTTATTTATTTATTTATTTATTTATTTATTTCAGAACTAAACAGAGGCCTAGATGGATTAGCAACCCAAGATGTCGTCTAATTAGTTCCAACTGATAAGGCGCTCCTGACTGCGGATCCCCTTTCAAGCTGTGAAGCTGGCATACCTGGCAACCCATCTGTACTTACACTAATTAAAGTAGAGTTTGATTGGGACTGGAGGGTGAGGATGAGATAAGAAAGAATGAGAGAGAGAGAGAGACAGAGAAAGAGAGAGACAGACAGACAGACAGAGACAGAGACAGCGGTAGAGCGATAGAGCGAGAGACAGAGAGAGAGCGAGAGAGAGAGAAATACAAAGAGAGAGAAAAAAGAGGTAGGGAAAGTGGGGTGGTATATAGAAACAGACAATTCCTCCCTATTCCTTTCTGTAGAAACATATTTTCTGTTTTTGTGCGCATCTCTCTGACATGACTCACTTTTGCCAACTTCTGTCTTGAGTGGAGTGGAGTGGAGGGGACGACAGGTAATCGGTGTGATTATGGCCCTTTACACTTCTCCTCTCCCACCATGTTGTTCAAAGCACTTTAGCCAGCAAGCGCTAGTCCCGCTGCCGCCATCCATTTCCGAAGACACATTTTCACAGCCTGCTCTCCCCAGGAACATTACACCTGTTTTTACAGTTAGCAGATTTCGCATAATAGATCTCTCACTGCAGTCGATGGTGAGCCAAAAGCGAGACGCTCTGTGAACGATTCTTTCAGCCAGGCCAAACTTGCCGAGTAATTATGCAGATAATGGACAGTCTGAATCCCAGAGAGTCAGCTGAAGAAAAGACAAATAAGCTTACATAAGCTTCAGTTCAGTAATAATCGCCTATACTCTATATGATTTGGAAATTAATCTGTGCATTGTTACATTTTGTTGCAGCAGTTGTAAAGTCAGGAGGATATGTGCAAAACCAGTAAACCGTTCCACACAGACACAGCTAGACTTAAATATGACCGCCTACACACATCAAATATTGACTGTTATTTAATATAAAGGTACACAGGCAAACATAAAAATATCTCAGAAATCAACTGTTTTAAGAGTGACTAGAAGTAAAATAGACATTTTGAATAGGTGCTGTGAAATATAAATAACAGCATAGTATATAATAGTGTAATAGTATAATATCAATCTATATAGTAGTATCAAAATAATAGTATATTGCTCTTTATATTATATTACCACTTAAAATAGAAAGAAATTAAAATTTAACAATATTGTTTTCATGCACGTAAGATATTGTGCTCTGTCAGCGTAAGTTTTACTTTTTTAATACTCCCTTTTAGTAAATATCCTGAAATGAATCAAAATCACCTTTATAAATAGAAAGGCCCAGGTAAGGCAGGATCGAGAAATTACCACGATAAATGGTATTAAAAAGCTGTTTTGGGAGTCTATTATTTGCAACTTAGAACAAAACACAAACCATAAAACTTTGCTATTTCTTTCCAAAGCGGCCCCAGTTGGCCGATCCAATTAGACGGCCATGGGCGTAGTACATGTGAGAAGACGAGTAGATTATCGAATCGGTGTGATTGTCAACCATGTTTGTTTCTCCCCATCCAAAAATAAATTTTGTGGTGAAGGAGAGAGACCGCATGAGTCAGCAAGTAAGTGCTGCACCATTAGATCCACTGAAGCAGAGCGTAGAACTCCAAGGGCCTCTTCAGCGCCATAAAGAGACCACCACTGTCGAGCATCGTTTCCATGGGGATTAGTAAAACATCATCACTTTCCTTGCTTTTTGTCATTTGAAAAACACATCAGACTCTTGCCTCTTGAAAGATACCTTGCCATTTTCAACACACTCCTGGTGGTCAAGAAGGGAAAAAAAACAAGACATACTGTAGAAATCAGTATTGCTTGGCTAATTGTGACACTGCATTACGTTATAAGCAACAGTCTCATTGTAAAGATCAGACTCTGAGACAACTTTCTTGTCGTCCAGTGGAATATACAACAAAACAAAACAAGACAAAACAAGACATTGAAAATAAGAGGATTATTCCATATTTGCATTCTGAAAGCTCACCCTTTGAGTTGGTGTTTGTATCGGCGTACGAGTAAAAACAGCGGTGGGGCTCGCCGTAAAGCTCAGGTTCTCTCACAGCCGTCGGCTTAAGACACTCTGTCTCGGCCCGCCTCCTCCTGAGTAACTAATTAGGATCATACCTCTGACCCCAACACACTGCCACCCACCAGCACCAGTTGCCAGCAGGAATATAACTCCATGGCCAGCAGCGCAAACAACACACCGCACACTGCTTACACTCCGTCTGAGTGGGGAGCATTACAGGGGAGCAGTGTCATATATCCGCACTGCAGCAATTAGTTTCTTAAACTTGTACTTTCTTAAAAGGACATGAAACACAAAGTTAAGGTACAGTGAGGTAAATGTGCACAGCAAACAGAAACATAAACTTGGATTGTCTGTGAAGATTCTCATTTATACATGTCATGTTAGTCAAAGGAGCTACGTTGTAAGCAACTGGACTTCTTTTAGTAGCTTGAAGACATTTAAACTTTCATCCAAAAGGCTTCTTAAAATTCTTAAAAACTTGGGCTAAACTGCTTTTTAATACCCAGTGAAAGACAATGAGGAAAGTGAAATTGTTCTGCAGTACTGTTAAGAACAGAGTAACAATTATTCAAGTTGATATATTTGAAATATTTAATAACAGTACACTAAATTTTACATGGTATATGAGAATCAGTGCCTTTCACTCCCATAGACAGTTCAATTTCTGTTGAAGTTCTGAACTTTTAAACTAAATGCTATGCTAACAATAACTTCTATAATATGCATGCAGCCCTGACTGGTGCAAATTGAATTTTATATGTGTAAATATCAATCCAAAGCCCATTCTCATATAGTCAGTGCACAGACACTTGACTCTGCAGAAAAAGGTTAATTCACTCAACAAATCGTTGACATTCAGATGAACCAGAGCCCGAGTCCACACCTATGTTCTTTATCTGTCCACTTTAAGTGCCATAGAGTAATTTATGCCAACCATCATACTTAACTCCTGCCAGCTTTCAAGGATGCTCCAGTCTACAGGAACATGTATCACATGAGAAAAGGTAAGGTATCACTGTCTCACTGCACACCTACACACACACACACACACACACGCACACACACATAGCGCCACCTCTCACTCTCCTTGGCACAACTCCTTAAGTGCTTTTGGATAGTAAATCAGTACCACCGCCATCGCAGCTCTGAAGTACTGGGAGTCAAGCTGACTGGAGAGTAGAGAGAGAGAGTGGCGAGGCAGTGACTACTGTGCAGTGTGTAGCATGTCAAGGAGCTCCATCAAATGGACACAAAGGCTCTCAGGGGGTTGATTTAGCAGCACACCGAGAGCGGGATGCCGGGGAGGTCAAAGGGGTCACTGGGAGTCGGAGTCTTGCTTTGGCTCAGTGGTGGTGGAGGTGGTGGCGTGGCGGAAAAGACTCGTAGCCTCCCTCCTGCACGTCCCTCTCTCTCTCTCGATGAGGCCAGCGCTGACAGCACTGGGCATTTATGCATTATTGAGGAGCTCTCTTGCATTTTACAGCTCTTTATGGCCGTCTCAGATCACGCTGTCCACACTTGCCTGAAGAGGAGACCTTTTGCTTTGCACAACATCACAAGAGTACACAGCACTCAGGAGAGCACAGTGTGCTATGTGTGTTTACACTGAGGGAAATATGCTGAATATTTTTGAAGCCTGTAGCAGAGGTCAACCGGCGTGCTTGTCTGCTAGTAGGTTGTAGTGTGTTGACTTCATGCCAAGAGATTCGAGAAAAGCCACATTAGCAACTGAGCTGTTAATGCCTTTCAAACTGCTTGTCTATGGGGATATCAGCACAGAAGGGGGTTTAGACATTCCACTTCCATCCAAAAAAGGCAGAATGAGGATAATGTGTACAGTACATGAAACTAAACAACATCACACTGACCAAACCCAAATCCCTGTCCTCCTGTTCGTGCCAAACTAGAAAACTAAATTAGCCTCAACGCTTTATTGTACTGCAGAAAAATTTACCTCTTGCCGTAATTTTGCATGTAATAAAGCGAAAAAACAAATAAAAGACTATCTCAGCTATGGCTGACCAGACCTTTTTTCTTTATGCCAAATGCCAAAGAAAACATGATAGTTCAGCCAGAAAGACTTGGAGAAAGGAGTACGTTTTAAGCGATTTAATAAAACAGAATTTAACAATATTTTAGTGGAAGTAGATGATCTTTGACGTAGGTCCTGTCATCGGCCCAGGTCTTGGGTTGAAGGATCCGTCAGATCCTGCTGCAGCCATGTAGTAGGGACCAGAGATACCCCCGGGCGGATGGGAAGACAAGGACCAAACTGGTGGTGGTGGGGATGGAGGAGGGGACTTTGCTTACGTCGATACCTGAAGCAGCGAAAAAAGGTGAGTTAGACAGGTCATTATAAGGCAGGTGGCGGCCGCTGATTGGCCGAAGGGTATAGCCCTTCCGTGACATAAGAGTCTTCCTGGCTGAACTTGCGCAGGCTTACATTTTATAGGAAAAGACAGAGCCCACCCCATACTGTCCACTCTATGTGCCCTTCGATTAAACATTCCGATGGCATCGGTGGAACAATTTGTGATTGACGTCGCATTCATCTAGGTCACTTCCTGACTGAATAATTGTGCTGACACATGTGCTCCCTAAAACCTGCCTGGATAATAAATGTCATGCTTTAGCCACCTCAACTTACACTACGTCCTGAGCATCCTTATGCTAACGGCTGCCTGGTCATACTGTGTCCTGAAAAATAAAAAAACTTTTAAACAACTTGGCTTCATCTCCCCCTATATTCTTAAGTCAAGGTTTAGGTGTCTGACTTGAAATCCATCAATACCTAGTCAGATATGCAGCATGACAGCACTGCATCCTTCAAAGCAAAAAAACATCTATTTACAGGCCAATTTTCCCCAAAGTAAACCCCGGCTGGACATGTTTATTTCCAATCCAATAGGCCGGGGCCGTTCTCATTAGAATTCATGTACCTGCGCAAATATGGCCGCTGGCTAAGGGGGCTTGCATCGGAGGATGCTCATGTCTGATGAGATGTGTGCATGCATGTGTGTGTGTGTGTGTGTGTGTGTGTGTGTGTGTCTGTGTGTGTGTGTGTAAGAGAGAGAGAGAGAGAGAGAGAAGGTGTGTGTGTGCTTGCGTGCATATGTGTGTATGTGTGTGTGTAGTGTACGCATATAAATGCATGTGTGCACGGTCCTGCAGCTTGGCGCAGAAAAACTTTTTGATGACCCCTTGCGCAAAGAAGGGGAAAGGAAAAACTCACACAGTTCCCCCATGGGCTTTGGCTTATTTTCATGACTGCATAAACTGTACACAACAACTAGCCGCCATCAAACAACTTTAATAGGCTTCTGGAATTAGGATCTTCGAATGGGTCTCGCGGGAGAGACTTGGCTGCAGTGGGAACAGTATGTTACCCTTGTCCCTCGCTTCGCCAGGCACTCGGCCCCCTTTTTAGAGCACGCCGCTAATTGCTTCTGTGATTCCCCCCTTACTGAGGCCTAACAAATCCACACACTAGCAGCTCTTTAAGGGCCCCGTGAACAATGAGGGCTCAAAATACCACCTCGCCTCGTTTGCCTCGTTTGCCTCGCTGGCTGACACAGGTTTGCAGAGAGAGAGAAAGGGAGAGAGAGAAGAGAGAGAGAGAGAGGGAGAGAGAGGGAGAGAGAGAGAGAGAGAGAGAGAGAGAGAGAGAGAGTGCTGAGCCTGAAGATGAGGGCTGATTAGCATACACATGTAAGAAAAAATAAAACACAAACATACAAAACTCAACGAGGCACACATCTACGCATGCAAGCACACACACACACACACACACACACACACACACAGGCATGCATACACACACGTGCACACAGACACACACACATACACATACTGTACACATACCACTCTCACTTTCCTCCTCCATCGCTCTCTTCTTTCTGTTGTTCATTTTCTTTTGTCCTTTTTTGTCTCATTCTTCTGTTACAGTGAAAGAGAAGAGAGAGAGAGAAAGAAAGAGAGAGAGAGAGAGACGGGGGGTGGAGAGAGAGATGGACAAGCATGTGTCAGTGCCTAACAGATTCACAAAAACACACACACGTTCTCTCTCACACTCACATATGGAAATACACACACATACTTTGGGAACAGAGGCATAGATTCTCTCTGTCTACACACAAATACACGACACAAACAAACACACACTCACACATACACACATACACACACGAACGCACACACACACACACACACACACACGCACACACACACACACACACACGAACACACACCCACACACACAAACACACAGGGGGATTAAAAGGAAGAGGTTTGAAGTAAGTCTACACCCCCTAAAATGTTTCAGTCACACCACATGGTCTTTCTCATGCAGCCCTCATTGATTTGACAGTGAACAGCTAACACAGGTAGCTCTTCCAGCAGCTCGCATGGAGACAACCACTGCAGGCTGGCTGGCTTGTTCCAGGAGTTATGCAACATTTGAAGCCGTCATCTATGCTGCTGCCTGCTAAATATAGAGCAAGAAAGATAAGGCGAAAGAAAGAAAGAAAGAAAGAAAGAAAGAAGAATAAAGGACAGAAATCTTACGGAAATTTACAGGATGTGGATTCGGATATAGTGGAAGTGCGGTACAGTTACTGTCATCTCTGTAAAAAGGAAGCAAAGAAAGCAAGTCAAACAAAAACAAACAGACATCCGCCATCAGTTTCTTTATGCATCTCTTTAGGCATGACGACATGCTGTCACTAGCACCTTCTGTCACTAGCACTAGCATGAGTCACAGTGGTAGGCTAAGTTATACCTTTGAGCAGACAGATGCTGCGCGAACACCTACTATGCCCATTAAGCAAGGATTACAAGAACAGGAAAAGGGAATGAAAAAGCAAGAGCGCAAATGGGAAAAAAGTGCTCATGTTGGTATATGGTATTGGACACAACTATTTAAAAAAAACATACAGTACTTTCGCTAGTTTGCCACAGTCAGAATAGAAGAAAAATGGAAACTGTGTCAGAGATTTTTGCAGTGTAGTACATAAGGACAGGTATTGCTGCAGGCACACACACACACACACACACACACACACACAGGGTGTGTGGTGTGGTGTGTCTGCGTAACCACGTCAACCAGCAGTGGCGTCCCCAACACGTCTCCC
Source organism: Setipinna tenuifilis (assembly GCA_030347295.1). NCBI lineage: Eukaryota > Metazoa > Chordata > Actinopteri > Clupeiformes > Engraulidae > Setipinna > Setipinna tenuifilis. The sequence continues at coordinate 26,184,677 of CM059275.1, read as the reverse complement.
TCCTCACTGGAGCGCAGCGATGGCAGGCGGCGATGGCAGGCTTGTGGCGGCGGCGTGCGGCAAGGTAGAACCGGCAGGTGCGTCTCTGCAAAAACCTCCCCAGAGGACGATCATCATAATGATGATGATATGTATAGAGGTGTGTGTGTGTGTGTGTGTGTGTGTGTGTGTGTGTGTGTGTGTATGTGTGCGTGTGTGTGTGTGTGTGTGTGTGTGTGTGTGTGTGTGTGTGTGAATTGGCATTGTAACAAAAAAGAAAAACAACAAGAAGAGAAAATCACCTCTGCCAGTTCTCAGTTCTCATCACATCTGACAGATATAGGTGTGCCAAATACACACTTACCCCCCCCACACACACACACACACACTTGCACTACATATACTATCCAGATTCACAAAAGAGCATCCATACTCATTATTGTGTATTCTAAAAATGTGCACCGCTGCTTCTGTGCTGATTTTTTTTTTTTTTTTACAGTTGTTACTGTAAAAAAGTGAAAGCAGAAAAAGATGACAAGGAGCCCCATTATTATTACCACTAATTTGCTGACCATTTCAGGGGCACAATGTGAAATATAAGTGTTCCTATCCATGTCAATACAATGTTCCCAAAGCAACGGTGTCCAGACAAAGCCATGACAGTAAAAAATTCAAACTTCACTAAGGAACATTCAGATGCAAGTAATGTCAAAGTTAAGCCAGAATTGATAAAGTTAAAAATTAAATAAATAAATTACTTAATTAAAACTGAAATCAATGATTAAAGAAGCAACTGCTTATTAACCAACATAATTAGCTCGTTATTTCATAATGGATGGAAAGGGGATAGAGTTATGACCCATTTTTGAGCACTTCCACTACAGATTAAACACTATACAATCTCCATTTCACTATGAAATTTTCATGGCATATATACATATATATATATATATATTCTGTTCTTTGACAATGCTCACAAAAACGGACAGTATTATCAAATACATCTGCAAGATGTTAGCTGTAGTCAGTACCAGTACCAGTGTCATCATGGTACTGGTCATGTATCAGTCTCATCTGGCCCTGGGTGGCAGGCAGGGGTGTGCAGGTGCCCAGGTAAACATGCAAAAAAAAATTATAAACCCCCAAAAAAATCCCAAAGAAATATTATTATTACTGAATCGTATATCGCTACCAGAAATAATGTGGTGAGCTGGGGTGCTCACCCCAGAGGTGATTTTCTCTTCTTGTTGTTTTTCTTACAATGCCAATTAACACATACACACACACACACACACACACACACACACACACACACACACAAGGATTGTCCCCCCCTTTTCAGTGAATGGATGTCACACTCAAAGAGGCGGGCACGTCACACTGTTGGGGAGGCCTGTGCTTGTGTACAGATATATGCCTAGCAACGCCCCTATGGGGCAAGTCTTGGGGGGCAAATGGTGTTCAATAGAGGAATCACATCTCCCGTAAAACTCCTTTAAAGTCAGGAATTGAACCCAGTGCTAGCGTGCTGTGACCTTCTGTTCCTCGTCTACTTCCTTAGCTTTGCATGGCTACTTAGTCTGCCATCTCTCTTTCCCCTTTAGGGAAACACTGTCAACACACACACACATACACACACACACACATACACACACACACATACACACACACACACACACACACCTGCAAGTCCGCACACATATACACACACACACAGGCACGCACAAACCCATATGCGCATACACACACACACACACTCACACACACATATGCATGCAGACAAACACACACACACACACACACACACACACACTTTAGCCCCCAACCCCACACACACATGCACACATACACACACAAAGATATACACACACACAC
>CM059275.1:26165323-26175323 GCA_030347295.1 Setipinna tenuifilis | reverse complement strand
AACATTTTTCTGTCCAAGCTGCATTTCCAATTTAATTTTCAGCGGGTGACCTGGGATGTTTGACAAATATGAAAGCAGAGGAGGTTTCAGGTGAAGGCTGAAGCTATTTAGACTGAGATTCGGTCAAATTTGTCCAAGAGCCTCTGAACAATTTATCAAAGGAGCTACCTGCCAAATGCACCCCTAAATGTGTGTCGCTGCCGTCAGGCCCAACTGGATAAAGCCGGTTTGTACTTGTCAAAGCTTTGGCAGCAATCAAAGCGAACATTTGCTTGAGAACTATCACAAACCCTCTCCTGTCACCTGCGAACCATCAATCAGTCGTCATTCACCAAGCATTTGCCGCTGTTTCTGATGTTTCTGGATTATTTCATCAAAATAGCTTCACGTGGGTTTGGAAATTGTTTGTTTGATGGCATCTTTAAAGGGCCTCTGACCTTGATGACAGGAAGCTTCTGGTGTTTAAAGTCCAACGAGGCCCTCGCCATGTTGTCAGGTGGGTGCTGGCCAGTTTAAGCGAAGCATCAAGAAGGGCTTTGATGCTGTAAAATCGCTTTCCCAGTTTCAAATTAACGTCTGACTCACAGAGAGATAAAGGGAATTTTCTCTTCCTTTTACTTTTCTTTTTTTTCTTTTTTTTTTAGAAGAGCTGCTTTGATGCAAAACAGAGCTGTCGGAGGACCCAGAAGACCGAGCGTCAAGAGGATGGACTCCTTCATGTGTCTTTTTCTAAGAACACACAAGAACACAAACACACACACTCTTTCTCTCTCACACACACACAGACACACACACACACACACAAACACACACACACACACTAAAACCACCAAACACACAGCAGAAACATACCCCCCACCTAAACATCCACGCACATCACAGCGCACACATAGATACACACACAAACACACACACACACGTACACCTTAACCACCAAACACACAGCAGAAACAAACCCCCCACCTAAACATCCACGCACATCACAGCACACACATAGACACACACACACAAACACACACACACACACACACAAACACACACACACACATTCATTTACCATAAATATTTAAGCAGCCCCAGGAGCTGGCCAAATAAATGATGGACTCCTTTTAATCAAGTCTCCCATCCAGCACCTCTCAGACGGCTGCCAGACACGCTCTTACTAAGACGGAGCCAGGCTGTGATGTTACATCATCCCCGCTGCCGTCACCTCATGTTGTCCTGTCAGCTCGCCGGAAGTACTTCCTCTGCTGTCTGCCGTGCTCACCCAGGGGTCCTGTCTGTGTGCTCTTAGCTTCTGCTCTGCTTCAAATAACGAACCGTCTTCACACATATTAAAAATAGGACACAGGAGACACAAATAGGTTAAAGGTGCTCCTTTCATCCCACTGACATGTTATCGCACCTACAGAGGTGTACCATGTGTGTGTGTGTGTGTGTGTGTGTGTGTGTGTGTGTGTGTGTGTGTGTGTGTGTGATATTACCCCCTTCATAGGCAAGCTAACACTGTGTTTACTATCATATGGATGGCAAGTGATGAGAATAGTTGTAAACTCACAGATGTCTTTGTTAGCATTTGAGGGTATGAATGCAATCCATCAGAAGGTCAATGGCAGACTGAAAACTTGTCTTTTAAATCATGACATATTGCCACCCCCCACCATCCCGGTGAAACTCATAAATGATGCATCATCAGGCAGAGGTCAAAGATCAAGACCTTTGACTGATTGGTTTTGCTTTGTGTCCTGAGAGGGCATTGTGCAAATTAAATGTTGACAGCAATGTCTGGACACTAAATATTGCAGTACCTAGTACCATTTTTTTTACATTACATTGCATTTGGCAGACGCTTTTCTCCAAAGCGACTTACAAAAAGGAGGACATAAGCTGACAGAGGTGTAGAGGAACACAGAGTAAGTAGACTGCCTTTATACATACAGGGAGGTGCATGTGCCTGAATAGGTTTCCCTGAGCAGGGAGACTACAGACACACATACTCCCCACATGGAGACAGAATAAGTACCATTTCTGTGACATCCCCCTACCCCGTGCCCCCTTAAAAAAGTAAAGCACATATACTTGCATAATTACAATGATGGTATCAGATACCTTATGTATCAGTATAAATACAACACATTCCTGTGCAGTGAAATGGCCATAGGAATCTTCCAGAAATGCACCTGCTACACTTGCTTGCTCATTCACATGTTGCAGCTGCCGGAATAACCCTTCCCTCTCTTCTCCCTTTCCTCTCTCCTCCCTTCCTCTCTCCTCCCTCCTTCCTCCTCCTTCCTCCCTCCCCCCTTCTTCCAGCCCACCTCTCTGTTTCCCCCACAATGCACCTGCTATAAATACAGACTAATAAACTAAACAGGCCTAATGGCGGTCCCGTGGTGACATACTTAGCGGATTGGCTAATGGGGTCAAATGCCTCGTTTCATATCAGGCTGACGTATTGCTGTGTAACAGGCACATTGGGCGGCGTCCAGCACAGAATGACCAATAGGACATGAGCAAGGAGTGTGTGGGGGTGGGGGTGGGGGTGGAGTGGGGGCTAAAAGGCAAAATAAAAGTAGATGGGTGCATTCAGGTGGTGGGAGAAATGCACAGAGGTAAAGACAAGGAAGGAGTGGGGGAGAGGTGCTCAGGAGTTAGAAAGAAAAACAAAGAGAGGGAGCACAGGAAATGGGAGAATGGAAGCGAGAGAAGAGAGAAAGAAAGAGAGAGCAAAACAGAGAGAAAGAATGGGAGAGTGGGAAAAGAATGGGAGAGTAGAGAGAAAGAGACATGGAGAAAGAGAAGGAGAAAGAGACAGGGAGAAAAAGAGAGAAAGAGAAAGTTAGGTGGATAAATAAAGGTAAGCTGTGACCCTTATTTAGTGGGAAAAAAGGGAAAAAAACTACACCCAGACTACTGCCAGCTAGCTGTGTTATGACACTGCAATGACAATCACTCAGTCACTCACTCTCTTTCACACTCTATCTCTCTATCTCTCCATCTCTCTTTGTCTCTCTCTCTCAGCCCCTCCTGTCCTTGTTTGTTTGTTTGTTGGCTCCTTGCTCCTTCATTTTATTATTTTGATGACTGCTCCACGGGGGGGTCAAAGGCATGGAGCAGGACCTGCCATCTACCTGTCCCTGCCACATCACCTAAGGAGTGGCAGAACAGTGTGTAGGTGTGTGTGTGTGTGTGTGTGGATGTGGTGGTGTGTGTGTGTGTGTGGGGGCGCACTCATGTGTGCCTGGACCAATCACCACACCGTCCTCCTCTGCCTTCCCGGGTGCGATGTTCCTGTGGTGTCATGATTATTATGGGATAGACGGCCCACTGTGAAAGATAAACACTTCTAAATATAAGACCATGCTATTACAACGGCATAATCTCCGCGGCGACACGCCGAGAGCTTAATTTAATGGTTCAGAAAGCAAACTTTTAATTATCCGGCGCCGACGCCAACGGAGGGGTCAGATTACCGGCATCCACCAATCACGTCACGACGTGAGCCCAGCGATCCTCACACCAGAATGTAAGGATATTCTCCCGAAAAGAAAAGGAAAGGTCACGTTTCACCCCAAAATCACAGGGGACAAAAAAAGAAAAAAACTACAGGGGTGCTATTCATTCATGAGTGTTTCTTATTTGTTAATCATTTATACATTCAAATATGGTTTGGAATTACTGGGTATTGGAATAATATTTTATGCATTTTCCCCTCAAATCAGGAATTATTTATTGTTTCTGATAATAATGAATATTTGATATTTATATAGCATTTATAATTAACAGAGTTTAATCTGGTATTTATATGGTTAAATCTGATACTTTGCTGATATATCAATGTGACCTTTGCTTTTTTAAATAAAACCTGATGTTTATACAGTCAAGTGTAATATTTTTATTTGTTTGGTTTGCCATATGATATATTGCACTGTATGTATGTATGTATGTATGTATGTATGTATGTATGTATAGTGAAGTTACTGGGAACACAAATGTTGAAGACAGGAGAATTGCTTTGTTGTTAGCATACCCAACAGTGCCTACTGGTAAACAGATATCACATTTTGCATCTTTAGTTAGGTTAATCAATCCAAATCACAACATAAACAGTTAAAATAGTCTCAAAGCACGTCATAAAACCTAAAGTTTAAGCCCACTTAAGAAAGCAGACAGACGACAGAAGCTAAAACAATCACCCTTTGTAATGGACAGATGTCAACAAATGTCAAAACTGTTATATGGGAGGAGGTCGTGCCTTTCTTGCTGTGACCACTGTAATAACGTCTGACAAAAATCAAACTGTCAGACCAGCCCATTCAGGTGTCATTGTGCATTGGCCTCATAAAACACTTCGTCAATAGCTGGCAATTACAATTGAGCTTTAATGCCACGACGGCACTGCCGGCGTAATAAACTACAGATATAATTGCTGTCATAATTGATGTAAAAACTCTTTGCTGGGGTAAACAATCACATAATTATGGGTAATTTATGGCAAATGACACAAAAGGGAACAATGGTGATTGGTTATGCCGGAGCTTCTCCCCAGAGTGGGCCCTCGATGCCATTTTCAGACCAGAGAAAGGTCACTAAACCATCAACTAGAGAGTTATTTCTTTTACAGGTATTCCGCACAAGGTCCACAGTCTATCTCAGTTGCTGGCAAGCATGCGGAAAAAGTGAGAGTTTTCTTTGTGTTCGTTGTGCTTGAAGGAGTTGCTTTTCTGTGCCTTAAACTGTGTGTAGCTTGAACTCTGTTCAGGTTGGACTGTTGCTTTGTGTGAGTTACAGTCTTGCTCCTTCAGAGCTGGAATGACTCTGCCTTCAGACCAACAGTGGTTAGAGATAAAGAGGGCTCTTTTGGGTAGAAACACACACACACACACACAGAACACACACACACACACACACACACACACACACACACACACATCCATGCACAAACACACATACATACATACCCACACACAAATACAGAGAGAGAGAGAGAGAGAGAGAGAGAGAGAGAGAACGAGAGAGAGAGAGAGAAAGTCAGATGCACTGTTGTCATGGTTAGGGGGCAGGCAGGTGTTTAATGTGTATAGAGGCCTGTCACTGACATACATCTGGACCTTCTGTGTCCAGCTTTAATTAACAACTGTGCCGTTGTGTCAAAACACACATCTGCATTAGCATACACAGACACACACATCCTCGCATGCATAAACATGCACGCACACACACACACACACACACACACACACACACACACACACACACACACACACACACAAATAGGACACATGTTACAAATGCTCCCCAACCTCCACACACCTTTTTCATCTACAACATATCAAGCAATAGAGACACGTACAGACATACACCTTTATCTTGCTTTCTGTAAGTCAACACAACAACATAAAAACATCCATACATCTATGCATTGCTCCGAAAGCAAATAGGAGGCCTTGTCAGACTGAAAAATAACTACATGTTTGAATTACAAAGTCAAAGGCTTACATTATGTACAAGCCTATCGGTTAGGCCAGCCTTGTCGTTTGTCCTCCACACCCAAAATGGGCATTGCATACCGCATTGCCTCAACCAGTCAAGGACAGGAAGTGTGGTATCATTCAGAGGAAACATGAAAACAGCTTTCTTCTCTGCCTTACATTTCTGCATTCTCTTTGTTGGGATTGGTCAGCCGTGTGAGCCGGGTTGACGTCCACGTACCTGTTCAAATTCTTACAGAGAGCTTGGTGGAAGAGGCCTCGCTGTAACTGTTAAAGTCTTGCAGAGCAGACAGCTCAGCGTAGATGTCTAGACTAGAGAGGGCGAGAGAGATGAGAGAGCGAGAGGAGAGAGAGAGAGGAGAGAGAGAGAGAGAGAGATGAGAGAGAGGAGGAGAGAAGGAGAGAGATCACCATGGTGAAACGCGGACTAAATGTGCATGGGCATTGTTACAGTCACAGCGGCGTTGACATTTTCTTCTGTTTCCAAAAGGTACAGTGTGTGATTCTTATCCAACACAGTGTCACTGTTGGAGGACTAAAAAATCTTTGCCATAAAAATGAAATGTTCAAGGCTATGTTTGAGGCTGGTTGTACAACCTTGTTATACAGTAATCTTTTCAATGACCGTTTTCCGCACTAGCAACTTTAAGATTATAGTGGCAAAGTCACAATTTGACCTTTACTACTATGATTGATGTAAGGAAAATGTATTTCTTTAGGACATTTACAACTGAAGTGCTTTACAGTTTGTGTATAAAATACATTGAAATAAAATAAAATAAAACAAAATAATCATATTAACTATCAGCTAGAGCTGCACAGACAACATCAAAGAACAATGACAGTGACTAAAACAAAACAACAACACAATACAAGGATGATGACAAAGACATAAGGAACACCCCTTCATTCAGAATCACAAGCAGAATCAGTGGCTGCCAAATGCAAGCCGGTATGTTTTAAGTGAGGATGTAGCCAAGTTTACACTGAGAAGAAAATCTGGACAACCCAGGAGTCAAGAGTTTCATATTCCAAGGAGAGGAACCATAGAACAGTATATAGCACAGAGGTCATGGGTGTGAGGGTGCGACTCAGATATTAAAAGCATTCCCCACACACACTCTCTCTCTCACACACACACACACACACACACACACACGGCCATGGATCAAAGAAGTTTCTGGAGCCCATTTGTCTCAGGCAGGGAGGTGATGTTGAAAACAGCCAGCTTTCCTTTCAGATGAGCTGTCGGAGCTGCCTGGCCGTGTTTTATTTTTTAATGCGAAGGCCTTCTTTCTCTGTCCTGCTGGCGAAACGCGTTTCTTTGCTCTGGTAATGTGCTTCAGCGTAACAAAGAGAGATGGACGATTATCACACACAAGGTATTATGGGTAATGGGCTGCCGAGCAGTGCCTGTGCGTGTCGCTCTATTAGTCTTCCTCTTCCCCCAGATGTTGGCTCAATTATCATAGTCAGACAGAGAACATGTTCTGATTGAAGGAGGGAATGAGAGAGAGAGAGAGAGAGAGAGAGAGAGAGAGAGGGAGAGAAGAGAGAGACAAAGAGAGTGTGAGCGAGAGAGAGGGTGGGTGAGTGTGTGTGTGAGAGAGAGAGGGAGTGAGAGAGAGATAGGAGGAGGGAGTGAGAAAGAGAGGGAAACAGGGAGGGAGAGAGGAGGGAGGGAGTTAGAGTGAGTGGAAAAGAGAGAGAGAGAGGGAGAGGGAGTGAGTAAGAGGGAGAGAGGGAGAGGGAGATAGAGGGAGTGAGTGAAAGAGAAAGAGAAAAAGAAAGAGAGAGAGGAGGGAGAGAAAAAGAAAGAAGCATGTAACGTTATTAACCACATCCAACATAAAGATTTTAATATTAACAAAAAGTAATAACTGCTCCATTTGCATACAAATTGCAAGGGTAATTGATTGCACTGTTCATTTTACACACACATTCACACACAAGTTCTCTCTCTACTTGCACCCACACAAGCACACACACGCAAACAAAGCAGGTGCCCCCCCCCACATACCCACCCACCCACACACACACACACACACACACACACACACACACACACACACACACACCTGCACACATGTATGCACACAAAAGGCAAGCATACATACTAAATATTGATACTGTCATCTCAGTACATTCCCCTCACCTTGTATAGGCCATTCAGTCCACACTGAATAAACACAAAACACACACATTCAATAGATTTAATCTATAGCTTTGATCAATGAGATAGTTGTTAGGACCAGGTGCACCCTGGTATACATGCAAAGACTTCCTGTTTGCTAACCACACACTGAAAAGGGAAGATAGAACTAGCAGGGAAGAGGGAAAGTGAGTTAAGCCATATAATGAGAATATAAAATGATCTAGTCCGGACACTACATCAAGTTTATTCATATCAATTAGGTGCTTCATTGTGATCAACCAAGCCATCAACATCATTTCTACATAATATGCTGCTTCATCATGTGTATTATTTTCAGTGGAAATAGTCTCTCTCTCTCTCGCAGATGAATGTGGCCAAGGCCACTGCTGATGGCTGGTCTGAAAGGCTGGGCTAGTGTAAAACAGCTGGTTAGTCTTTAATAGACCTCAGGTTATAGCCTGTTAAATTACTGTATGTGTCGGCGTGACATCATGTGTGCTTTATATGCGATCCAGCCTGATCGGCGAGCCACATATTACACAGAGAAGTAAAAAGACTCGAACTCTGAGTCACACACCCATTGTGGCGATCCACAATGCCACGGTGGCAACCCAGGCCGTGACACCAGCCAGCTCTCAATAACCGTGATTAAACACATAGGAGATTTTCATCACATATAATGAGGTGTTTGTGTGGTGGGTGGGTGGGTGGTGTCTGGTCTGTGTGTGTCATATTCATATTCAGGTTGCTTATTAGGTCCTTTTAACTGGCATTCCTGCCAAATTAACTATTCACTGAGAATAATGCTGCCCATCTGATTCAAACACCAACACAATGTAAGAGAGGGAGGGGGGGGGTTGCAGTTGAGGGGTTGATGACCACCTTTAAATTTCAAAAAGTAATCTGCAACATGATCTAATGACAGCTCAATGTCATTCTCCTCTCTGATTTAAAAAAAAGAAAGCTAAAAAATTTCAAAGGATGAGCTCCAATCTGAAAAATGGAGCAAAATATCAATTATTCCAGAAATAAATGTATCTAGGGCAGGCCCATTAGAAAGTCAACAGGCCTTGCTGCACCATTCACTGCCAACCCAAACATTAGGACCTGCCTCAATTCACATACACATACACACACACACACACACACACACACACACACACACACACACACACACAATCACACACAAACACAATCACACACACACAAACACACAATCACACACAAACACAATCACACACACACATAGCCCCTCGCTCGACTTGTTTTGAAATCTCCCCCTCCCCTGCTGTTTTCAAACTTAATTTGATTTGAAAAGGGAGAAATGGTAAGGTTTGTTTTTTTCCCCTTTTTTCCATTTTTCCCTTTTTTTTATAATCATGTAAGTGCTCTCTAGGGTGGTGCCTCGTTGGCTGATTTTTTTTTCATGGGGGGGGTCGTTGGGGAGGGGGGGGGGTTGTGGTTGTCGTGGTGAGGAAGCGATGCCATGTCAGTCCCTCGGCGGGAGAGCCCTGGCATTGGCAGCGGCAGATGGCGTGCTGATGGAAACGAGAGAGGACAGTTTCTTTGGAAAGGGGGGAGAGAGAGGCGGGGGGGGGGGGGGGGTGCATCGGGGGAGGCAGGGAGAAGGAGGTTGGGACGACCCCCCCCCCACCCCCCCCCCCCCCCCCCATCCGCCACCCCCTCTTTCCCCTCACTTCCTCCTTTCCCTCCCTCCCCCTCCCTGTCTCTCTTTATTTATTTATTTTTGTCAGGGGACATCTAGGCTCGGGGCCAGCGCTCTTCAAATCCCGGCAAAAACAAGCCCCCCTAGCCCTGCGGCATGCCAATCAAACCACGCGCCTGAAATATTAAAAACATCACGAATCCTCTGACCTTATGGGGCACTCCAGACGAGAGGGACAGGATGAAAATATGGACGGATGGATGGATGGATGGAGGAAGAGATGGATAGATGAAGAGATGGAAGATGGCACCAGTCACGTTCAGCTCATGCCACCCATTCATTCTGCCCTTCCTCTGCCAAGCCTCTAACATGTTTCCTGCATAACTGCACTAAAAGTAGTTGGCAAAAGAGTGGAGGAGTATATAATTATTTTGGTAGCACTTTATAATAATGCTGGCCTATGAATGATAAATTAAACATCAAATAAACATAAATAAATAGTTACTTATTTGTTAATAAGCAGCTTAAGAGATACTATGCAACTTTGAGTGCTTTTTCTCCATGAAACTCCCCTTAGTGTCTCCAAGTAAATAGACACTCTGACAAATTGACTGTTTTCTCTTCCCCTCCAGGCTGGTAAACCAGCACCTCATACTTCACTCTTAATTTTATACAGAGGGTCTGGCT
>CM059275.1:26160323-26162823 GCA_030347295.1 Setipinna tenuifilis | reverse complement strand
TGACCTCTCTTTTTGTAAACACGTGAATGGCGGACATTAAAAAAAACCTTCACTCTCAGCACACGTGGATGAGAGTGAAGGTAAAGAGCCAAACCTGTTTGCAAAAAGTAAAGAAAGAAAGAAAGAAAGAAAGAAAGAAAGAAAGAAAGAAAGAAAAAAAGAAAGAAAGAAAAGAAAAAAAGAAAGAAAGACAAAAGTTACAGTCCATGAACAGCGTTGTATCTAAGGGCGATGAAAATGAGAAAGAAGTAGTGAATTTAAAAATAAAAAAAGAAACAAAATCCAATTAAGGTGTTTAGCCATCTGTCAAAAAAACCCTTCCAGGAGTGACACTGTTAGCTAAATTACAGCAAATAGACCCAAACATGGCAGGCCCAGAGCACAGTCTCTCTTTCCTCGCCGACTCTCTCCTTGTGTTTTTATTCCCCTCACTGATGCAGCCGAACACAAACTTCCACCATAATCACCAAAACATTGTGCTGCGGATTGATTTCTATTAAAGCTAGTTTGCGGTTTATGTTTTCTTTTTTTTTGTCCCTTTTTTTATTCCAGAGCAGTAGACAAGGAAAACAATGGAGTTTGTGGAGTCATAAATCCAATACGCTCAACAAAAGCGAGCATCAATCTCCGGATCAGAGACAGGGAGAATTGACCATCTGGCTAAGACATCATCTTGGGTGCAGCAGAAGGCCTGGAGCCCATCGATCCATCGGACAAAAGGCTGATAGCATGATGCTCGATATGGATTTGATTAAGCCGCAAAATGAGTTAGATGAGAGGTGACTGTTCAGGGACAACCACTTCCCTTCATGTCTGTGTGTGTATGTGTGTGTGCGTGCAAGTGTGTTCGCATTTTCTGTTTGTGCACGTAGCCGTGTGTGCTTCACTTCAGGTTGTACCTTGTTAACAGTCTGTGTGCATGTTTGTGTGTCACTGTGTGTGTGTGTGTGTGTGTGTGTGTGTGTGTGTGTGTGTGTGTGTGTGTGCGTGTGTACATGTACTCATCCATGTGCATTCATAAGGGGGCATTTGATTCTGTCAGACAAAACTGAGATGAATGCACCTCCCTCCAAAAATCCACTCGAGACACTTGAGAACAAAGAAGAACATCTGGATATTGCATCTGGTTGCTCTGTGCCAAGACACGAACCTTCACCACCATCACCCCCCTGAACCCCCATGCACCCACCCTCCTAGCCACCCCTCCACCCAGCGTTTGAATTTTACCAGACACTGCTTCAGCCCTCCACCCCAACTACATCCACTCCAACCATCCATCCATCCCCACCCCCTCCCCAGCTCTTCACAGACCCTCTCCATTTCACCAGACACTCCTCCACCCTCAAGCCCCTACCACCACCACACTAAACAACCATCCACACACCCCCACCTCTCCACCCAGCCTCTCCAATACACCAATACCACCTCCATTCCCACCTTCTCCCCAACACTCCACCCAGCCTCTTCATATCACCAGGCACTCCTCAACCCTCAGCACCCCCATCACAATAACACCTCCACCCACCCGTCTCCCCACCCCTCCACCCAGCTTCTCCATTTCACTAGACACTCCTCCACCATAAACCTCTCCCCCACCACCCTAAAGACCCATCCACCCCCTCCACCTCTCCACTCAGCCTCTCCATATCACCAGACACTTCTCAAACATCAGCACCCTCACCCCAATACCACCTCCACCACCCGCCCATCCCTCCACCCCTCCTCTAGCTTCTCCATTTCACCAGACACTCCTCCACCATCAGCCTCTGCACCACCACCATAAAGACTCATCCACCCCCTCCACCTCTCCACTCAGCCTCTCCATATCACCGGACACTGCTAAACCCTCAGCACCCCCACCACAGTACTACCTCCACCCACCCGTCTCCCCACCCCTCCACCCAACTTCTCCATTTCACCAGACACTCCTCCACAATCAGCTACTCCTCCCCACCCACCGCCACCCCCCCCCTCCCCACCTCCATTCTATCCTCCTCAACTAGCACCCCAATACCACCTCCTCCACCCATCACCCCACCCCTCCACCCAGCTTCTCCATTTCACCAGCCACTCCTTCACCATCAGCCTCTCCACCAGCCACCCCCCCTCCTCCAGCCCCACCTCCATCCTATCCTCCTCAGCTAGCGCTCTGCTCTGTCTGCCACCCGCCCCAAAAGTCAGCAAGCAGCCCTCAAATGGACGGAAGGCAAAAATAACAATAATTACGGCGGATGGATGGTGGTGGTGTCTGAGCGTCTGCCAATGAAGCATGAAATAAAATCATCTCTGCTTCTCTGCTTCTCTGCTTCTCTGCGCCACCACCACCACACGCCACATTGTTTGTCTCCTTCCATGTCAAAAAAAAATTTCACTCTCAAGTGAAATTATCATTATAAAAATATATAAATATATTGTTTTTTTGTGTCTTGACTGGTGTGATGATTCAGGGGGTCAGACGTGAAAGGGAGCGAGGGGGAGTAGCTCGTTCTTCATTTGACAA
>CM059275.1:26147823-26155323 GCA_030347295.1 Setipinna tenuifilis | reverse complement strand
GAAAGAGAGGGGGGAGCAGGGTGGAGAGAGAGAGAGAGAGAGGGAGAGAGGGAGAGGGAGAGAGGAAGAGATGGAGAAAGAGAGAGAAGGAGAGAGAGAGAGAAAGAGAAAGAGAGAGAGAGGAGAAATATGAGCGTGGCGTTTCTTCAAGGGCACCCAGCAGGACCCCGGCTGGCCATGGATGGATAGTGGGGGTGGGAGAGAGCGATAGAGCCCCAGCACACTGTGATTCATGGAGGCCTGCACCATGGACCCATCACTCCTCAGGTCCTCTGTCTCTCCCTCTCTCTCTTCCTCTCTCTCTCTCTCTGTCTCTCTTCCTCTCTCTCTGTCTCTCTCTCTCTCTCTTTCTCTCTCTTTCTCTCTCTTCCTCTCTCTCTCTCTCTCTCTCTCTCTCTCTCTCTCTCTCTCTCACACACACACACACACACACACAAAGACAATACACTTACACGTACACACAGTCATTCACATAAGCATACACACGCATACACACACATACAGACACATTCACGCTCTCTCTAACACACACACACACACACACACATACACACTACGCATATTACATTTCTACAGTGCCACTCTATCTCAGAATTTCTCTCACACACACACAAACCACACATCACATTACTCCCGAACCCACACACACTCACTCACACACACATACACACACACACACACACACACACACACACACACACACACACACACACACACTCACACACACACCATTCACAGGGGGCCCGCGGTGTATGGTAACTTATGTGCTCATTCCCAAGTCACAGCCGATATGTTAATAAAAACTGGGGAGTTTTGGAGATTGATTTCCTGTCAGCTCAGAGCTGAATATCTGACTCCCAAACTCCAGGGACAATTTGTTCAGCCTCCTTAATGCAGCTCCAGGGTCATTTATTTTTAAAATGGATAATATCAGCATAATTCATGCACTCCAAAATTATTATTATCATTACTTTTTTTTTTTTTTGAAAATAAGCAGTTTGATCAGTCTCGGTGCTGGGAGGGGAGAGTTCTCTATCAGCAGTTGATTTCATTAACAGATTAATTTACCTGCTTAATGTAATTAAAGAATTACTGCCAGTCTAGATTTGTAGACTTGGAGCATGAACAGAAAAAAAAAACCCTCCAGTCATGTCAAGGGTGTTAATTTGTTGCATGCACTACATGTGCTTCTGGCAATGCAGATGATACTTTTACACAGCCTCTACTGCTTAATCCTGAAGATGGGCTATAACCCCATAACACTGACATCTCCTTTTGCCTGCTAAACAAAAATAGCAGTAGTATTAGCAGAGTAGAGATACTTTATTTATCCCGAAGGAAATTAAGGTGTCCAGTACCATATACACACCATACGGTTACACCTACAAGTACACAGACATATGATATCCACACACACACACATACTACAGTAGTACAAAGAAAGACATCAATTGTGGGCCAGAACACTGAAATGAGATTGTGACATGTTAAAGGAGCAGTGCAGTGTGGTGCTATGGTATCATAGTGCAAGGGAGTGTCATTGCATGTACATTGCCAGTGAAAGTTCAGTACCTTGATCAAGCACAGCAGGCTACACAACAAAACAAGAACAATTATAACTTAACTCTATACATAGACACAAATGTATTGACCATGGTGATGCACTGGAGCCAGAGATGCGAAAGACTTTCATGTACAAAGTGCATACTGTAACACAGAGGCAATAGAGACAGCATCTAACACACAAGCGCGGCACACAGTGGACGGTCAGCAGGGACGGGGGACAGTCCCCTGAGTAAGAGGATACAACACAGAAGCGACAAAAACAGTGACAGAATAGCGCTGTTGAAGGACCCACTGTGCCATGATCCCATGAACAAAGAGCATGTCTGGGGGCAATACACAGCTTTCACAACATCAGACACGTGTGCTTCTCTCCTTGGTGACTATGGTCCTGTGGGTGCCTGTGTACACGCGTGTCTCTTCATATGGAGAGGCCGTTATAGCGCTTTTTGTCTGTATTAGTAATGGTATGTGAGGATGTCTGTGTCTCTCTTTTTCTGGTTTGTTTGTTTGTTTGTGTGTGTGTGTGTGTGTGTGTTTGTGTGTGCGTGTAGATGTGTGCTTGCATGTGTGTGTGAATCTGTTGCCATAGATGTGTCGCCATAGATGTGGCACTACACACAAATATGTGCCCACATCACAAGAAGACACACAGACACACAGACACAGACACAGACACACACACACACACACACACACACACACACACACAAACAAACTAGAGAAAGAGAGAGAGAGTTAAATTCAGAGTGAGAGTGCGTGCGTGTGAGAGACAGCGAGTGACCGAGATGGAGAGAGAGTGCTCGATGGTGAGCGAGAGAGAGATGAAGAGAGAGAGAGAGAGAGAGAGCACGAGGAGGGCAGAGAAGTGGAGGGATGAGGAAACATGTGTCAGAGGAGGCTGTAATGGGAACATCATGTCCCCAATATCTAGCCCATCTGTGTGATCATGCCCAGCAGCCCTCTGTAATCCCGACTCCTCTTCCACAATTATGTCTTTGTCCTCCGCCGCACACTCCGACAGGAAGCATTACATTATTAGGCAGGGAAGGGGTGTTAGAAAATGAGTGGGAGAGAATGAAAAGAGAGAATGAAAAGAGAGAGAGAGGGGGAGAGGGAAAGTGCAAGGAAGACAAGAGAGAAAGAAAAAGAGAGAGAGGCAGAGAGGCAGAGGGAGAGGAGGAAAAAAAGAGGAAAGAATAGATGAGAGAGAGAGGGAAACCGTGAGGAAGACAAGAAAGAGATAAAAAGAGGCAGAGAGGCAGAGAGGCAAATGGAGAGGAGGAAAAAAAGGGGGAAGAATAGATGAGAGAGAAAGAAGCAGGCAGTTGGAGGCATAGAGGCACAAAGAGAGAAGAGGAGAGGGTGAAGAGTGAAAAGGACTAGAAGAAGGGATACAGGGAGTTAAAAGAAAGAGAGAGCAAGTGGGCAGGGTAGAGAAGGGAGGGAGCGAGGGAGGGAAGGAGAGAGGGAGTGAAGGAGGGAGGGAGGGAGGGAAGCTGAAAGGAATGAACACTCGTTTTCCCCGCTCAGTCCTATCTGCCTGCCTTTATTATTCATTAGTATCTCTTTCTTCTGCCCGTGTAACAGACCTTGATGAGCTATGTTTATTCATAGGCTAACCTTTTTAAATAATTCCGAGAGCACTCCAACAAAGACCTCCCCGGCATACCCAACGCCTCATCTCTTCTTCATTATTCAGTCCTGTCCACACTGTGGACCCCACCATCTCCTCCAGCCCCCACATCACCCCCAACTCCACCCCCCCCACCCCGCACCCCCCAACCGCACCCCACCACCCACCCCCTCACTTGAGATGCAGGACGTGAATTATGCCACTCCACTCCTTCCATCATCTCCAACCCATCCCTTCCCTTCCCTTTCCCTCTTTTCCTCTCCTCTCCTCTCCTCTTCTCTTCTCTCCTCATCTCTCAGCTCCTTTACTCTTCCTTGCTCGGTGCCTTCTCATCCCATAGGACAGAGACAGAGAGAGATGGAGGGAGGGAGGGAGGGAGAGAGAGACAGTGTGTGTGTGTGTGTGTGTGTGTGTGTGTGTGTGTGTGTGTGTATGTGTGTGTGTGTGTCTGTGTGTGCTGGCTGCTGATTACTGCAGCAATCGCTGCTTCTGCTCCTCTGTCTGCTCTCACACACAAGCACACGCACACACACACACAGACACACACACACACACAAAACACACACACACACACACACACACACACACACACATACAGTTACTGTTGCTTGGGCTGGTTTTTGCAGACTCTGTCTCTGGGTTTCTGTGTCTCTCGCTGCCGCTCCAGTGTGTCTGTGCTGGTGCTCCCCCTGACTAGCCCCTCCTCATTGCCTCTCCCCTGGTCTCCGGCACCCTGTGAAAACCTCTCCCCTGACCGCCTGCTGTCTCGCTTGGATTTTCATTTTGCTCCTTCCCTGCCTGTACCCGTCCCTCTCATCTCCGCCTCGCTCAACTCCCTCTCCCTTTCTCTGTCGTTCTCTGCCTTTCTCTCTCTCTGTCTGTCTCTCGATTGCTCTCTCGGTCTCTTGCTCACACACACACACACACACACACACACACACACACACACACACACACACACACACACACACACACCTCTGCCACTATCCTTCCCATTTCTTTCCTCTCTTTCTCTCTGATTCTCTATCCCTCTTTCTCTCTCTCTGCCTCTCACCTCTGCCTCTATCTTTTCCATCCCCTTTCCCCTCTCTCTTTCTCTTTTTCTCTCTACCTCTCTAACTCCCTCTATCTGTATGTCTGTCTGTCTCTCTTGCACTCCCGCCTCCTCTATCTCTCCCTCTCTCTATCTCTCGCTTTGCCCATACTGCCATACTGTGTGAGTAGTCAGATGTGTCCTGTGTATCAACCTCTTATTGATTCCTGTCCCTGCTGCACTATATAAGCAATGTCACATTGCTACGCTGGCTGACAGTGGCCAGGGCTGTGCTGGGAAATCTCCTCTGCCAAAACTACAGTTTGACAGCCAAGCTCAGCTGCAGGCTCCCAGCTTTATTGATAAAAAAAGAGGAGATTGAATTTTAAAGAGAATTTCCCTGAGATGGAGTGGGTGTTTCTACAGGGAGGGAAAAAAAGGTGAAGAGTGGAGCGATTCATCTTGAGATTAGGCCATATGTACTGCTTTTGTTATTAGAGACAAATATTAGTGTGGAAACAGAGGTTTTTGTTGTTTGTGATTAACAAATGAATGATGGTGATGAGTTTCACATTGTTTTCTTAATCATCATGTAACCTTGTTTCTAGGTCCCCTACTTCAACATGGTCTTCTGCTTGTGTGTGTGTGTGTGTGTGTGTGTGTGTGTGTGTGTGTGTGTGTGTGTGTGTGTGTGTGTGCTTGCATATGCGAGTGGGTGTACTTGCGCAAGCATGTGTGTGTCTGTGTGTTTGTGTTCAAGACGTCTTTTGTTTGTTTGCACAAAAATAATGAGCCACCGTCCTCTGCTAGGCCCGTTTGTTCACTTTCAATTTCAATGCGAGCTTTAAACCATCATTTAGACATTGTGATCTTTTAACCGCCCCATCTCAGACGGCCAAAATAATAAGAATCTGATACTTTTTCATCTTATTTACACTTCAGAGGACTCTTGAGCTGTGGCAAAAAGATAATTGACCAGAGAAGAAGCCCTTGACACATCGGCGATTAGCATATTAATTGAAGGTTGATTTCTCTGAATGACAGTGATTAGGGCTCTCAGAATGCACATGATTGCGATCAGACCCCTTTGTCATTAATTCCGCATTTGAAACGCAGTTCTGATCTTTATATCGTTCGCATTGTTAATGAATTAATTATACCTTCCATTTGTGTTTTTTAAAGTTTCCCAGCGTGTTTTTCATTTCACCCACACCCACATCTTGGCAGACTGTTTCACACGCAGCTGTTTTGAATGTAAATATCTGGACATCTTCCGGGAAAATGGGCTGTAATGGAACGACAGCGCTAATTGACTGCTTGAGTTCTACTCCTTCTGCATTCTTCTGCGTTCCGGAGGGAAGCAGTTCGGTGTTGGAGACGAAGTGAAAACAACACGCTGAGAGGAATGAGGCCTTTAGCAGTCCGCAGACGTCCGTACCAGTGAAGGTGGCTATTCGTTTCCCCTTCGCTTTCATTCTTCCTTGAGATGAGCCTGTCACATCCTCTATGCCCAATATCAATCCACCCTTTCGCACTCGACCACAAAACACCGCAGGCTAGCACCAGGGAGCCGTTACTCAATTCACATTTTCTACCCAATGGCATTTGAAAACACTTTGGCCAAATCACATTTGAATGTGTGGGTGTGTGCAAGAATGTATGTGTGTCCCGTTCTTCAAGTCCACAATATTTTATTTGACTCCAAGAGCAAGTGCTGCAGTCACCCCAGTCAGTCAAACGGTCAAACTTCCTGCTGCCAAGACCACAGAGAAATGAGGAAATCTATCGACAGGTTCTCTGAGTTTGTTTGTTTGTTTATTTATTTACCTATTTATTTATTGCTGTTGTTTTTGCATTACTCACGGTAGCTCCAAGCAAAGTGAGGTCATCTGAGAAACGTCCACATAGACGAAGGAGTGTCAGATCACAAGTCGCTCTCGGCACAGCTAGAAATGAATGTGAATTTCAGCACCTTGGACAGCGTAGGGGAACCTACTGCACAGGCGCAGAGCAGCAGTGAGACGAACAGCTTTGAACACGCCATAATTCGGCAGAATAATTTATTAAGTTGCGGCAGCCCTGCAAAGCGCTCTGATAAATGGTACAAGGCACACTGAACTGTTATCAAACGAGGAGAGAGGGAGTGAGAGAGAGCAAGAGAGAGAGAGAGAGAGAGAGAGAGAGATGCCAATAGAGAGAGAGAAAAAAACGAAAGCATTGTGGAGCCATAATCCAATCTGTCCAGGAAGGAGACGAGAGCAGGTGTCTTGCCTCTTCTTCCATTACTACAGCTGTGCGAGAATTAGATTTATATAAAACCTCATAAAAAAACAGCTGAGTTTTTTCAGTCCTTAAAAGAATGGCTGCCTTGTTCCCAATGGTGGCTAAGATTGGATGGGGAAATGTAGTCTAAAGATGGTAAACAACTTTTAGCTTTTGTGGATGCTTGGCAGGGCAGCGGGCAAAATAAAGGTGATTTACCATTAGGAAAGGCTTGAAGCACTGGCGCAATGGTGACTGAATGAAACGGTAAACAGCCGGCGGGCATGATGCTTATTTATACAACAGAGCCATAACATCCACCACCTTATCTCTCCATCTTTTTTTCGTTCTTTTTCTTCGCTCATTTTCACACACTTGTTCTCTGGTTTTACTCACGCACTCACTGACTTGTTCTCACTCACGCATTCACTCACTCACTCACTTACTTACTCACTCATTCTCTCGCTCATTTACTCACTCACTCACTCACTCACTCACTCACTTACAACTTACTCACTCATTCTCTCGCTCATTTACTCACTCACTCATTCACTCACTCACTCATTCACTCACTCACTTGTTCTCTCACTCATTTACTCACTCACTCATTCACTGACTCACTCACTCACTCATTCACTTCCCTCACTTACTTATTCATTTACTCATTTACTCACTCACTCACTCACTCACTCACTCACTCACTTGTTCTCTCACTCATTTACTCACTCACTCACTCACTCACTCACTCACTCACTCACTCACTCACTCACTCACTCACTCACTCATTCACTCACTCACTCACTTGTTCTTCACTCATTTATTCACTTGTTGTCCCACTTACTCATTCATTTACTCATTTATTCAGTCACTCACTCGGTCACTCCCCTCACTCTACCACTTTGTTACACAAATCGTTTCTTTCTTCCATGATGTCATAGCCACACCCCAAGCCATCCGCCTCCCCCCTCCCCCTCCCCTTCATCCATTTACTTTTTCTAAATCTCAC
>CM059275.1:26137823-26142823 GCA_030347295.1 Setipinna tenuifilis | reverse complement strand
CTAAAAGCTGGTGGATCTGGGGGTCAGCTTTTGTAGTGGGGGGATGCCCACAGAGAAGAAGGGGGCGGTGGTGACGGGTCGGTGGGGGGTGCGGGTCAGGGGGTGAGAGTAATGATGCTATCAAGCCTCTCATCATCGGCAGAGGAATGGGTTTGAGGGGGAAAGTTTGCTTTACGGCCCCGGACAGACAGCCAATAACATGGCCGGGTAAGGGCATAAATCAGAGACTTAATAACAGCATAATGTTGGGATCGATATGAAGACAAAATGGAATCTGATGGAGTTATATTTCTGGCATTGCTGGGAAAAATGAAAGGGGGCAGGGGTGTGATGTGAGGGTGGGTGGAAGCTCTGTGTCCAGAAAATGCTAAAAGCAATAATTTGTGGCATTGCACATCCAAAAACCTCCTGGTCTTGGAGGAAAAATAATAATAAAAAAAAAAACTTCAGGTCAGGTTTTAAAATGAAAGCCCCCACAGTGGTCGAGGTAGTGTTTCTCTCAGCCCACAACAACTAAAGAAGTTGCATTACGAGTGGTTTAAGGCGTCAGGGAAGTCACCGAACCGCAATAAGCAGAGATTCAGCTGGGATTCCAGTCAACATTTCCATTAAATCACAAGTGAGGCGATTCGGCGGCATAGAGGACATATGCAACAGCATCATTACGGCGTGCAGGCAAGGGTATGATAATGTGGTCACAGTTGAGACACATCTTCCTCCAGGCACAAAAATGGTGGCCCGGATATATTGGATACCAGCCACCCAAGCGTCAGTGAGGGACAAGTGAGCACCATCCCTGAGTTTAATTATAATCTTCCTCAGCTGGAAACTAATAAAGCACTGAACTTCTATTGAAGACATTAAACATTTCAATGACAGTCTTGAGGGTCAGATTTTGATGGATGACATACATGAGAGAAAGAGAGAGTGCGAGAGAAAGAGAGAGAGAGAAAGAGAGACAGAGAGAGAGAGAGAGCGGGAAAGACAGAGAGGGAGGGAATGAAGGCGGAAAGATGGAGAGGGACAGAGAGGCACTGGAGCTTTGCAGTGCTCACTACTGTGCTTTGTGGTGATGAGAGGTGTGTCATGACAAACGAGTGTGGAAGCCACCGCATGGGGCCTGGCAAGGAGAGAAAGAGAGAGAGAGAGAGAGAGAGGTGGGGAGAGAGAGGAGGAGGGAGAAAGAGTGAGTGTGCGCATGTGCACACAAGCGAGAGAGAGAGAGAGGGAGAAAGAAAGAGAGACAAAGACACAGGGAGGGAGGGTGGGCCTTCCTCTTGTTCTGTAAATAAATAAGCAGCACGGCTTTCAGAACAGCTGTGTATTTATCACCTTAATGGCCACCTTGGGGTTGGTTAAATGTTCCAAGGAAACATCAAGGTCATTCCGCTGGCTAAATAACGTAATAAACTTTAGCAAATGTCTGATTTGTGTGTTTCTTAATGTTGTGGAAATGACAGGGACGCCTGCCGCAGCTTATTGTGGTGGCAGCTAAGCTAATAAGCTCTTCTATCTAGCAAATAAGGTTAATATGTTTTGTTGGATCATTTGCCTCTCGTGTATTAAAAGGCGGCTGATAGATACGATAACTTGCTGCGATGCAGAATTGTGTTGTCTCGCTCCTCCCTCGGCAGCTGGTTTTCATAGCCAGATTTTCCTCAACAGCAGCACGTCTGTCGTTTCAAACCGGGCACACAAAGCACAAAACACAAAACACAAACCGTCAAGGCGATGGAACAGACACAGAATGGACCCAATAACCCCTCCAAGCCCCCACATTAGGCACTGTAATTACAGAGTGGCTGGTCCAAGCCAGATTCCAGATTCCTCTCTGTCGTTCAGACGTCATTCCATCTTGGAGTCCTTTGCCCCCTCGGTGAGGGGGAGCTGGGGGAGACGTGAGAGTGATGCCTCCTCAGCGGGCGACCCTGTCGGGCCCACTGATCCATGCAGCTTTAACACCGGGCCGACCGATCACCTCCGGATGGAAATGACAGGCCTGGAAATTGCATCATTCTTTACCACGTCATTAAGCCTCATCCTGCCACTTCCCCCTCATCAAGACTGCCGGCATCTCCTGTGGGTTAATGCTGCATTTTTTAAACAGGCCAGCATTAGAAGTGGAGGATGCTGTGGCGGTGGGTGTGGGGGGGTGGGCGATGCAGGTGGTGAGAGAGTGGGGGTGGGGTAAATACAATTTACTAAATACGTGTCCCTGGTGTGTCATTCAAGGCCTCTCAGCACATGCATCTGCCCTTTTTACCCCTATGAAAGGCCACAAGGGCCTCAGGCCTACTTCACTGGCGATCATTACATTTCAGTTCCTTTAATTAATTTATTTATAAGGACATCACACATTAATAAACATTAATGTAAAAGTGGCAGAGTTAGCGGGGACTTAAATTTTCAACTGTAGTCCTTTGGCAACATGTTTGATAACTATACTTTGCCAGTTGTTCATAACAGCCAATACTAAGAATTATAAAATTAAGAGAAGACAAAAAAACAAGACAATAGAAACATCTATGACATTATAAAGTGACAACATCAACACCAAGACAGGGGACGTCAATGACACAAGTCAGTGGGTTTAATCAATACGAAGAATGTTGACTTGTGAAATATATGACCAAGTGCGACCATAAAAATGACCTAGAGTTTCATCGCAAATATTTCTCCACTGTAATCATTAACGACAATACTATCAGAGGCATACAAATGTATTCATTCATATGCCCCCCTCCATCCCCCCCCCCCCCCCCCCCCACACACACACACACACACACACACACACACACACACCCTAGGCTGTTTTCAGTCAATGGTTCTTGTCAATATCCATCTGATTTCGCTCGTGCGAAAATTGCACCTATAAATCTGCGGAGGAAAGCTGCCGCACAACAACCTGCGTGATTGCCTTTGACATGCTGTCTCAGAGAATATGACCGAGGCTTTTCGTCGGAAATAAATGAAACTCAATATGGCCCTATGAAACGGCTGTCACAATGATTTTTTCCCCCCTTCAAACACACACGGCGCCAAGGATTTTGGGGATAAAACCTGTAGCATGTGTTCTTTTGGAAAATAAATGGTGGTTTGCTAGAGTTAGTGAGGCGACTATTGATTTTAGGGTTGTTTGAGTGAAAGGCAGGCAATCAAACTGCGGATGGACCTCGGTGTTAGTATTTGGGATCACATCAAAGAACACAGACCCCAAGCTACAGAACGACCTTGGGTGTCGACGCGGGAAAGGCTGATAGCCACAATGGTTTTCATCTTTTTCCTTTTCTCTCCGTAAATTGCAAGGGTCATCCCACAAAGGCTCCTCTGAGCCCTGCAGCATCCCATCGCACAGAAACATCCCATAATGACCAAGAGCTCTTAAGTTGTCACAGGTGCCTCGCTCCGTTTCAGAAAGAGAGTGATAGACAAAAATAAAACAGAAAAACTTTTCTGGAAACAAGTTAAATTGATCGCCCAGGGAGGGAGCAGGGGATAGAGGCATTAACACAAGCTCTCATGCTATCAATGTAAGTCATAGCCTAATTGGGCTGCGGTCTCACCTGCCACCTTTCCCCAGTCAGTTCAAAAAATGTAAAATGAAATAAACTACCTCTTGACCTTTTGCATATTTTTTCCTCATGAAGGGCACTAGCCAGACTCCCACTTCCTGTTGTAAAAGGGGATGAAGTGTGTCCAGCGCCACTGCACCCCTCTTTTAACGGAGTCCCACTGTGGCTCAGGGGTCTTTGCTCGAGATTTATTACCTTTCTCACCACCCTTTGGCTTCTAAAAAATGGCTATTTAAAAATAAATGTTAAATAGTCAAGGTCTTAACTTTGCGAGGAAACTGCATTAACCTCCTGGCCTTCAGAACTGCTCTCACCTTGAATGTGTGCATGTGTTTTTCTCTCTTTGTGTGTGTGTGTGTGTGTGTGTGTGTGAGTGTGTGTGTGTGTGCGGGGCTGTGGGGGAACCTGAAGCGGAGGGTCTCACACACTCTGCGGACACGCTACAGTGGTCATAACGATGGCTGCGAAGTCCCTGAAGGCTGTATCAACTGAAAAGGCCAAAACGATCATAAGTGATGAGGCATAGCATTAGAGGCCATAGACACCAACAGTAATGGCCAAAGGCTGTTTTCTGCCAAAGAAGCAGACTCGAACAGCAGCAGCAGCACACTCAGTGCTCCCACAGCAACTAAAACAGAAACAATGTTTATGATAACACAAGGGGACTTTGCCTGTTTTACTCCATCAGATTAACTTATATTATTACTATATAGACATCCCAAACCATATAAGGAAGATATGGGCAGGCCATGTGCTCCAGTTTCTTATGAAAGCTGAAAAAAAGAATCTTGTAGCTGACAATTGATGTTTTGTATATTGTATCTACATGTGGGCTTAACCCTTTAAAAGATAACCCCTATTTTAAGTTGGTTGTTACCAGAATGGCAATGACCAAGTTGTAATGTGTTACTACTATATGCCTCTGTAATGTCAGTAATGTTGTAATGTTGTAATTACATTTTTTTTTTCGTTATTCACAGTGAGTTGTTTCACCGGTGGTACGGTGACCACCAGGAGGCTACAGGAAACTGAAACACACTTTTATGGTTTTGCTCAAAATATTTGTATAGTTGTCATTGCCCTTGCCTTAGATAATGCTAATTCAGACCTTGGAGAATAGAATGACACATTTTATTAAATTTCTGCAGGACCTCAGTGACAGTGAATTTTGTTGGACCGCAGTGACGGTGTATTTTATCAAAACAGCAGTGCTTTCATTCCTCTCCCATTTGTTCGAGGTCCTTCAAAAGGTAATCCGCACTTTGTATGATATGACATCGACAAACAAAAAAAGCAACAGCACACAAATACAACCCACAAATACACACACACACACACACACACACACACACACACACACACACACACACACACAGATGCCTCGATGCATGGTTAATGGTTGTGAATGGTGTATGACAACCTCAGAAG
>CM059275.1:26130323-26132823 GCA_030347295.1 Setipinna tenuifilis | reverse complement strand
AAATAAATTGTGACAGTTACTCTGTAATCCAATCTGCTCCAACTGTTTGTGTGTTTTGTTAGTTGTTAGTTTCTTTATGTTGTTTTGCTTGGTTTGTTTTTTTTTTTTTTTTGGACCTATGATAAGCTTGTGACAGCATGGAGGCCAGCCTCACATTGTGACAAACAAAAGCTTTTATCTATGGCGACAGGATGTAGCTCCACAACTGAGCATCACTGCGGAAATGCTAATGACACAAGCCAAGAGCATAGGAATTAAAAAATCACAGCACTCCAAACCAATTAGAAGGCAAGTGTTTAATAGCTCTGAGACTACCTCACCACATCCTTGCCCCAACACACCACACATGCACACACACACACACACACAAGCATGCACACATGCTCACACACGCACACATGCACCCATGCACCTACACACACAGACACACACACATGCACGCACGCACACACACACACACACACACACACACACACACACACACACACACACACATACGCACACACACACCCACACACACACACATACGCATACACACACACAGCCTACAGTCCACCAGAAAGCTTATTAAATAATAAAGTTGGTCTAATTGTAAACCTTACCCCTAGATCTATTGTATCTTGTCTTCAATTTCCTCTAATGTAATTGTGCATGTAGTTTATTGTGTGTTATCTGTAAATGGGTAACTTCATTAAACCACCACATTAAATTATTTTCTCCATTTTTCAAATGCTTATAAAGAATGATAAAAGCAAAAAAAAAACAAGGAAATAAGTAAATACATGGATAAATAAAGTCTCACCCCTAAGCAGGGCTGCACATAAGAGGGGATCAGCATGAAAGCTTTCCAGGGCCCAGTCAATTGAAAACCATGCATTTTTTTTTGGCGCGGGGGTGGGGGGGGGGGGTGGGGGGGGTGGGGGGGGTGAGGGCGGCCCAATAATTGGATCTTTTCAGGGGCCCAGACACCTCTCTGGGCAGGCCTGTCCTGGCCTCTGAGCTAGGCCTAGGAGTCAGCCAGCAGATATATAAAACCAATGTTTATCCATTAGCATGCACGGTGCAGAGTGCCAAATGCAAAGAATAGCGCCATCTGAAAGACAGGTTGTAGCTGGCAGCAGCTTAGCATTCCTCTATTTGGGCGTCTTGAACCTAAAGTAGCATTAAAAAAAATCAACAGAACTATTTGAAAATGATTAAATAATAAATCTCAAATCAGTATTAAAAAAAAAAAAAAGTAAGAAAACGTGCCTGGTCTGGCTGCCCAAGGACATAACATCCCTCTACCGACGCGGTAACGGATTAGCATAAGGTTAGCTTTAGCGCAGTTAATATGGACATATTTGCTGAAGCTCGGGGACCTGGAAATTGGCTCCTTACTTAGCGATACATCAAACCGCACACCCTGAGCAGTACCCACAGAGAATGGTGGCACTTTCTAAATGAGCTCAGAGGCACCCCGGGGTTGCGAGCTGTCTAATGAAATATTTGTTTTGTAAATGCGAGCGGCGGTACCGGCGTGGCGCTAGGGGAGTGGGTATTGGCAGGGCCGCTCAGCCCCAAACCTCAGGTGCAGAAAACAAAAAGAGGGCTAATTCGCCGGAATTACCTTCGCGAAACACAAGCAACCCTGCGAACATTCAATCCAAGGTGAAAATGAAAAGCCACCTAATATTTTATTAGTTACGAATGTTTCCTCTCTTTCCGCCTTGCTCTCTTTCTCTCTCCATCCATCCTTCTCAGTGCTACTCTATAACCCTCCTTCTCTCTTTTGCTCTGTCTTTCTGTGGACCTTTTTTAGTGTTTCTCCCTCTGCCTTTCCTTTTTCTCCCCTCCTCTTTCTTTAGCTCCCATTCTCTTCTCTTTTTTTTCTCTCTCTCTCTCTTACTCACCCCTCACCTCTCCCCTTCTTTCCTTACATCCCCTTCTATCTCTCTCTTTCTCTCTCTCTCTCTCCCTCTCTCCCTCTTTTACTCCCCTTCCTCCCTCTCTCTCTCTGCAGGAATGACTGCCATATTCTCATTAAAGATGATCACATCAGCTCTCTCCCGGAGGAAGTGGGTACATAAACGGCGGGCGTGGGCCCATGCTGGGGATGTCAGGCCCATCACGGGCCCGGTGGTGGCAATATTCCCATTCGCTCGTAATAAACCCGGCAGAGTTATGGGGACATTTCCATTATGAGTCTTTCCGAGGACAAATAATATGACCTTGTGCTGTCAGGCCAATTTGAGCCACCACCACCACCACCACTGCGAGTTAAAAGACTCCCCTAGCAACACAAATGCGAAGGGTGCCGGAATATACGACCAAAATTTCAAAGTCTTTCATTAGTGGGAAAGCCAAAGACGTAGGGAGGGAGGGGAGAGAGAGAGAGAGCGAGAGAGAGAGAGAGAGAGAGAGAGAGAGAGAGAGAGAGAGAGAGAGTGAGAGAGAGAAAGGGAGTGACTGGAATAGAAAATGAGGCCTTTTGAGGGAAGGTTTAAAAGATTTAGCAGGG
>CM059275.1:26112823-26125323 GCA_030347295.1 Setipinna tenuifilis | reverse complement strand
AACCCTGCTGGGTTCCTGAAGGACTGCATATTACGGCCTGCAGGTAAAAATTGGAAAATGACTTTCATGTTTAAAAAAAAAAGAATAAAAAGGAAAAAGATAAAAAAAATCCTTGATATGCACATCGTAAGCCTTAAATAACTTCTGCTCTCGGTCCATCATGATGTTAGCACATGAATCTCGTTTTCTTCTCTTCCATGTTCGGGTGTCAGCCTGTCCGCTCCTGTCCTGTTTTGTTTCACCTTAAGCACTGTTGAGGTCTTACATCATCATTACATTCTCAATCTTTTTTTTCTCTTTCTCTCTTCTTTGCACCTCAACGACATTCATATTTGTGAAGAGACTTTGAAGTGTGGGAGTTTTTTGGCAAGGTACTGTTCAAAGAGCAAATCTGCCTCTGACTAGGGATGATGTAGATGCTGGCACATCGCTCCTTCAGTCTCTCAGTCTTTACCCTGCCCTGACAGCTGCTGCAGTGCACCTCCAAGAAAACGCAAAAAGAAAGGAAAGGAAGAATGAAAGAAAAGGGTGGAGATATGTGTGTGTGCGTGTGATGTGTCTGTGTCTGTGTCTGTGTGTGTGTCTGTATGTGTGTGTGTGTGTGTGTGTGTGTGTGTGTGTGTGTGTGTGCGTGCGTGCGTGTCTGTATGTGTGTGTGTGTGTGTGTGTGTATGTGTGTGTGTGTGTGTGTGTGTAAGGGGGGGGGTGGTGGTGTGGTCATGAGTTTTTCATTTCTTCACACGAACAAAATCTGATCTAACAAGAAGTTTTCAGTTGTTAGCAGTGGCAGGCCTCTCAGAGTTCAGAACTACAGGTATCCACCTTTAACTTCCTGCTGCCCAGACAGGTAACGTCTGAGAGGAGGATGTCAACTAATAAGGACTTTCACAGCAGGGGCCAAAAAAAGAAGGAAGACAACAGAAGCACGACACATCACACAGACACACACCACCAACAGAAGCCCATTCATTAAGGCCCACGTTCCAGGAATGATTCCTCTGGGCTCTGTGTTGTCATTTCTTTTTTTTTCTTTCTTCTTCTTCTTTTTTTTACCCCCTACCCCAGACTCTCTTTCGTTCTTTCTTTTCTTTCTTTCTTTTTTATTTTGTTCTGCGCTCTCTCTCGGCGGCCCCCGAGGCATCAGTCCATCTCTTACCTGTGCCTGTGCTTCCCCGGCGCTTCGAGTAAATAATTGACTGCTTTGCTCGTTCGCCGTGGTGCCATGGCAACCGTCATGTCCGAGTCTCTCCAGCCCTCCATCACCGCTGTCCCTCCCGGAGTGCGAGCAAGCGCAGACGCGTACCGCAGTCAATCTGGAGCGGGCGGTCAGCCCCCGAGAAGCTGGCTGCCGGTGTGATCGTACATGCACCATACCACTCAGGTCCACAGGCACGGGGGCGTCTCTGACAGCGGCGACAGCGGCCTCTGTTGATTTTCTTTTCACCACCAACAACTAGAGATGTCAAGGGTTTTTTATTTATTTATTTATTTATTTATTTATTTATTTTTGTGTGTGGATGCCCCACCTCTCTTGCTTGCCCTCTACCCAAAATCCTGTGGCTTACTGTACCTCCACAGCTCGACTGACAACAACAGGTTTTGCAGGGTTGCACTAAATACAAAACTGGTAGCTGGTTGTGGTAACTTTTACCACACATGTATGTGTATGTGTATATACATGTATGTATGCACACCCTTTTGTGTGGGTGTGGATGGGTGTGAGTCTGCACATTTGTTGCATGTGCCACGTTCAATCTAATCAACTTTCTGAAACATTTGTGAGCGTGACATGTGCCAAGAAAAGAGAGAGAGAGAGAGAGAGAGAGGGAGAGAGAGAGAGGGAAGACGGCAGATGACTGTGGGAAAGTCTGTCCAATCTGTGCACTGAGCACGCAGGAAATCTGGACTGGCACAGTTGTGCATCCTAGTCCCTCCTGTGCATCCAATCCATTGTTGCTTGGCAAAACACACAAACATGCACACACACACACACACACACACACACACACACACACACACACACACACACACGTACGGACACAAGTGTACCCACATACACACACGCACACACACACACATGCACGCACACACACACACACATGCATGTACACACACACATGCACACACACACACACACACACACACACACACACACACACACACACACATTACATAACTGACAGAATTTGAGAGTTGAGCTGTGTGCTAATTTAAACAGGTAGTACATGTGTGTACATGACCTGAATTATTTGGTAGCCAAATGCCAGAACTAAAGCTCAAACTGGTTATGACATCTCACTTGTTTGATTCACACCCGGTAATTGCAGATGACCTTTTCAAAATTCCGCCCTTTCGTGTCAGTGCTAGTGTTCTTCATAACCACTTCAGCTCTCAATTTGCCTCCATCTTTCCACTTTTCTCTCCGTCGTTTACTCTGTGAATGATTTTGTTTTTTTTTTGTTTTATTTAACCTCATCTCTCATTATTTTCTACATTTCTTTTTTTCATTTTCTCTGGCTTTGTTTCTCTACTTCCCCCCACCCCCACCCCTATTTCTGTCTTTCCAAATCCGTCAACCAGACATGACAGCTGTTCGCACAAACTGTTCCGGCAGCCCAACAGAGATCAGAAACTTCAACACTTCACTTTTGTATGATTCCTTCCTGGTTTCAAATGGGTTTTGTCTTTTAACGACAGTGTCAAATGAGGAAACAAGACCTCTTTAATTTTTTCATAAACTTTATAGTTATACACCATTTTGTCTCATAATTAAATGTTGGGGTGTGATTTTTTTTCTGTATTTTTTTTTCCATACATTCAGTGAGTGTGTCATCAGTGACAAAGTGTTGGCATGCTCAAAATCAACAGATTGATGGCATGGGCACTTCCATGACACTTCCCCTTAAGAAAAAAAAAAAAAAGAAAATGTAAAAAAAAAAAATGTTTTGTTAGCACAGCACCACACCAGTATGCATCAATGCATTATTATATTAAGTTAATGGCTAAATAACCAACACTGGAATATTTGGAAAAATATTTTATCCAAACAGCAAACTCTAGCAGACACTATTCTGTTGGGCTTTTGAATGTGCGTTATTTCATAGAGCTGAAAGCATGTAGGAGTGCAGCAACTACCTATACAGATTCCCACAGTCTTTATTTCATGAATATGAATTCACTGCATTGTGTTTGTATACCTGTCCAGGAAGGGACCAATAGTTGCACGCTGCCACTTCTGCACACACAACACAGCAGGGCAGGGCTCCACAGAGGGGTTTCAGCAGTACAGCCCGGCGACTCTGCTCTGAAGCCGTCACTTCAACTGCACCGCCACATTGTACTTCCTGTCTGATTCAGCCAAGCCAGAGCAAGAGCAGCTTCTTCCTCTCTCTTGGTTCCATCTGTGTCCTCCCCCTCAACCCCCCCTGAACCCCAATTCCTCAAAAACACCTACACACCTACACAGGAGAGTCCGATGGGCTAGAAAAGCCTCTCAGTTCTCCTGCCCCCCACCACACCACCCATCCCCAGCCCCTACAACCATCCACCCACCCCACAATGCACACACACACACACACACCCATACACACACACAAACACACACCAACACCTACACAACTACCCAGGAGAGTGAGATGGGGCAGGTGAGCATCTCCCCACGGCCCCCGGACCCACTCTGACACGTGGGGGTCACGAAAAATAAAGTGCGGCCCCCACAAGTAGGATTCGGGGTCACGGTGTGCCACATTCCATACTGTGCCCTACATCTAAAAATGGACTCCTTGGCCAAGTTTGCGC
Source organism: Setipinna tenuifilis (assembly GCA_030347295.1). Lineage (NCBI taxonomy): Eukaryota > Metazoa > Chordata > Actinopteri > Clupeiformes > Engraulidae > Setipinna > Setipinna tenuifilis. Next base: position 26,121,525 of record CM059275.1, on the reverse strand, counting down.
TGACCTGCTAAACTGTGCTAGCCTGAATGCACGAGCGAGGCAGTCAAAGCGATTATTGTCTGACTGCTTGCAATGCCGACTTTCAGCGTTTTCAGCGGGTTTCTGTTCAGTGGCGGCAGCAAACCTGGTGCCACTTTGTAGGTTTTGATGCTGTGGAGGAAGTGCTAAAAAATGACACTGCAATGTGGGAGAGGGAGATATGGAGGAAAGAAACAGCATGTCTCGTCTCTGCTTGACTCCTTTTGAGGACACTGAAAAGTACACGACAAACTACATCCAAGTGTGATGGCATCCCCTGAGCTAGAGCAAAACCCTTGCTGTTCCCCTGCAACAAAGGTTAAGCACAAAAAATATGACATATTTACTTTTGTGTGTTACTGTAGCACAATGGCATGATGTGCTAACATTTTATAGCATCCAGTGTGTCAGGCCATAACGTTATGTAAAGACGTTATGCTAAGGTAAAGACTGAGTATTTAGCATGTATCAATATTTGGGAGAGACTTATTAGTAGGCCTTGACAGGACTCAAAACCAGGCCGACTGCATTCTGAATAACACCACTTTTACAAACACCACACCAACTACATGTTGTAGACATGATATATCTCGTCACACCCAGGATATGGACTATTTAAAAAACTGAGATCTGGAAGGCGACTGTGCTGTCACAGAGCTAGAACTGAGAGACTGAGAAAGAGCTTTTTTCCTCATGCCATTTGCTTACTGAATTCCTCCCGATTACTTTGATTGAACACACACACACACACACACACACACACACACACACACACACACACACACACACACACACCTTTTATTTTTGTTTTTATTTTATTTCTTCTTCACCCTTCTTCTGCACACTTGTTTTGCACCGGCCATGCATTTCATTACAAAGTGACACGAAAGTGTCTCTATGTATATGACAAATAAATATCCTTGTATCCTTGTATCCTTGTATCCTTGTATCCTTGTAACGGAAATCTTGAAATGCTAAATTGCTACTGGCGGGTGAGATGCCCCATTGGCCTGTGTCTCTGGTGTAAACAGAATAGACGAACTGTGTTACTCCCGCGTTCTCTCCTGGTATTTCCTCAAATTTAAAAGGGGCCTCTTGTCTCTTCCCCTCTCCCCCCCCACCCTCCTCTCGCTTTCTGTCCCCTCACGCTCCGACTATGTCCCTACATCACTCCCACCACCCCACACCACCGTCACCCTCAACTTGTCACTTGTGCGGCTGTGGTCTGGTTGGTGTTAAATTATCTGCAGTGGGTGTTTCTCATAATGAATAATCATCACCTTAGGAGCACATGACACATTCCACAGTGTCATTCTCTCTCCTCCATTTTGGTTCTTGACACCTTTTGATTTTAACCCATTTAGACAGGCAAGGGTTGGACACCAATTTTCACATTTTACTTCATGTTATATGACCCGGCTATATTTAGGTTAAAAAAATTGAAAGCTAAATGCAGACTAAATGTGAAAAGAAGGTCTTAGGAGGCTGTTAGATTATGCTCAAGGCCAGGTGTATCGTGCCACAGCAACAGTGACATTGCACAGAGATATCCCTGCAGGAGAGCATTGGAATTCAGCCCAAGATTCACCAGACTCCAGCCTGCTACTGACTTTCTAGCTTTGACAAGATAAGGGAAGGGGAGGACTGGAGGGTGTGGACTTGTTCCCAAGTGATAACCTACCCACAATGTCTCTTTATGAGTAATGGAACAACAATCAAAAGTGGCGAAACCTTGCCTTCACAAAGTAAAGGTTCTAACATAGGTTAGTTCTACCCATCCACGCAGATCAGCTGGCTGTCAAATCAGTTGGTTTAATGAGAGACTCAAACTGATACACGGTAGGTCTTGTACTTTTTGAGGCTGGGTTTCCCATCTCTGTTAAAAGATGCATTCCCATGCTATGTGTTCATGGAAGTCACAGAAGTTCCTCCTGTCAATACATTGACTGCAATAGGACATTTTAGGATCACGTGCCAGTTCCAGTATTCTGTGGTGTCAAAGCTGGGAAAGTTGTAAGGTTACAAGTTCACAGTTTCATCTCACACCGTACAGAGAGGAGAGGCAGTGGTCGGATGAGCTCACTGACAGAGGTCGGCCTGGCCTCTAAGTGTACTGGGACAGGACGGGAGGCAGTGTGGAACCTGTTCTACTTTCACTCACTCCTCCGAGGTGGACGCCTGTCCTGTCGTCCTGCAGAGACGGCCTCGCAGGGCTAATTACAACTTTAATCCCTGTGTGTGCGTGTGTGTGTGTGTGTGTGCGTGTGTGTGTGTGTGTGTGCGTGTGTGTGTGCGTGTGTGTGTGTGTGTGTGTGTGTGTGTGTGTGTGTGTGTATGTGTGTGTCCCTTTAAACAACAGCCTGAATCAGAAATACCATTAGTAACTTTTTTTTAAAAGTATCAGGCGTCCTTTAGTCACCTCCCTCAACCCCCACCAAATAAAGATACACTCAGGTTTTTACTCTTTCTCTCTTTCACACACACACTCACACACACACACACACACACACACACACACACACACACACACACTCAGACACACACACACATGCACACAAACTGTGGCCATTGTAACTTAATTTAATTAGCCTTTCACCAGTAAAACAGATAATCAGTCTGAGAGTGAGACACACACACACAAAAAAACGGGCGGTGGTATTAATGTGGAGGCAGATTGTAAGCCGACTTGAGCAGCTATCTGACTCAATTTGTATGCAGACAGACAAACGTGCTCGCAAGGTCACTCATTGTGAAGAGGAGGCGCTGAAGAGGAGGAGAGGAGGCGGTGGGAAGAGAAAAGGCACAGACGCAGACACTTCCTGCGCTTTGGTATCCCTCCCGCTTTTTTGCAGCCCCTCTTCCATTCCATTCCTTTCTCCTCCCGCTCTATCTCATCTGCCATTGTGCATCACCACACAGACCTCCTCAGCATAGTTTGTGTGGCATTCTTAGTCTTTTTATTTTTGTCTGTAATCAAAGACCTCCTTTGTGGGCCCTGAAGGTACCTTGTGTCCTTTGAGAGGTTCTGGATATGGAGATATGACAGAGCTTGGTGACACAACTGTGTGCAGGAACAAGGCCCCTACCTTGAGGTGGCAGACACAAAGCCTTTTTGAAAGCATAGAGAAAGAATGGTCAGATGAATGAGGGCCTTATGGACTGAACAGGGGATGATACAGAACAACAAAGCGCCGACTCTTGTGGATCAATACACACACACACATTCCTCTTGAAGTACAATCATACACCTACGCAACCACCTATGCGTGCGCGCGCACACACAGACACAGACACACATGCACACACACACACACACACAAACACACACACACACACACACACACACAAGCAGACTTTCATGAGTGTCCATCTAATCTACTAACCTAATAAAACTTCAGCCTCATGAAACTTGTCGAAGTCAACTTTCCAAAGGTGGCCCGAAGTCACCTTGCTAGCCGCCACCGCAACTCAACGCAATAAGCACAGATTAGATGAATAAACAGGTTAAAAGAATGGATTACCTCAAACAGCAGGGAGGTCTGTCCAAGGGACAAAACAAACAAACAAACAAACAAAAACAGAGAGAAGGGAGGTTAAACGCCCAGTGTCCCAGAATGATCTGCTCCCTGTCCCCCTGTCTGGCTATGTCTGCTTGGCATGACCGTCTGGTCGCGCTGATGAGCATCAAATCACATTTGCCATGCTTTAATATTTCATTAGGCACGGACATATTTGATTTTCCCCTGCCTTGACGGGTGCTTCTCTCTGCCTCTTCTCGCTCTCTGTCTCTTTGTCTCTGTCTCTCTACTGTTTCTTTCTCTTGCTCTCTCTTTCTCTCTCTCTCTCTTTCTCTCTCTTTCTCTCCCTCTGTCTCTCTCTTGCACTCTCTCTCTCTCTCTCTCTCTCTCTCTCTCTCCCTCTCTCTCTCTTTCTCTCTCATGCACACACTCACACACTCAATACATGCCCCCCCTGGTAGAGGCTACCATTGTTTGTGTGGTGGTAGAGAGGCCTGGTGAGTCAAGAAGATTGCCTTATTCGGGGGGAAAAATCTCTGAAGTTTCCAACATCCAATGTGACTGTTCAATAAGAAAAAAGAAAAGAACCCACCAGGGCACTCTATCCATTATCTCGCAGTGCCAATCAACTAATGTTAATGTTAATGGGAATACAATGTCTCCACGGCTTTTAACAAGAACGTCATTCCATCCCGTGTCTGGGAAGAGGGGAATGGGACTAAGAGTTGAGTGATCTCTCTGTAACTTTCATGAGTTGAAGAGCAAGCCTTTTACTGAGTGATGATGTGACAAGCAGAGGTGACTTCAAGTTCAGCGGAGGTGAGGCACAGAAACGATAATGTGGTTTTAAGTGGGATCGCTCAAACTCTTTGGAGACTGTCTGAGCAGTAAAGGACCCCCAGACTCGGGGCTGAAGGGAAATAGCTACGCTTTAATGGAGGGAAATTAAAAATAAATAAATAAATAAAAAACGAAGCCTGTCACTCGAGTCACAGTCCTCTCCCACGGCTTCGTCGCCGCAAAGATGTTTAATTCAACGAGCGACAACTCGCCCCGTATGACAACTTCAGCACAAGCCAAAATTAAGTTAGGAACTGACAAGGTCATTAACAAAGTTTATATGGTAATGTGGTGGTGCGCCACACACAACGGCGTGCTTCTTATGGCGACCGTTGTTGGCGCATCAGCCGCTAAGCGCTGACCTAAGCAGTTGGGTTAGGGGGCTGACGAAGCACCAATTCGGCATTAGTCAGGAAAATGTTAAACAGCTCTAAGGTAATATTTATGTAAAGAGTGCCATGGGAACGAACTTATGAAGGATGAGGATGTTATTTTTGCCACAGGTTTGAGATATTGCCACTCTTTAATGGCAGTTGTTTTCACTCAAAAATTAGACATCCATGGCCCATTACACAGGTAAAGACCTTGATAGGTGTTTATTTGTGCTTCTTCTATCCCCCCGTGTGCCATTCCCTCATTCTCTCATTCACTCTCTTTTTTTCTTTTTTTCTCACTGCTCTACTTCTATGTTATCCCCCTATCTTTCTCTCATTTTCATATCCCCTGTCTACCTTCCTTCCCCCATCTCTGTATTACACACAGTTCTCTGCTGAGTCACTGTGTGGTTCAAGCTGTTTTTTTTTCCCTCCTTTTCTGAGGTGGGGGGCTGCTGTGGTTTTTTGGGCAAGCAGATGAATGGGACGTTCCCTACCATCCATTTCCTCCCTTTCTTCCTCCCTCCTTCCCTACCTTTCACGCTCCCTTCTCTTCGCCACTTGCCCACCAGCCTCCTCCTGCAAAAACAGATTCCGCTCTGACAGCAGATTCCGAATGAAACTGCGCCGAAGATGAAGTACGGAACACGGCCAGGTCGTTCTCACTCTCACTCTTACTCTTTTTTTCTTCTTCCAGTTTCTCTCTCCCACTCCCCCTCCCACCCCTCCCTTTTCCCCCTGCAGTAGCTATCGTGCTTGAAAATTTTGGCTCTTTCGCTCAAGACACATCCTCTCCTCTCCTCTCCTCCCTCGTGCTCGCACGCCTAGCACGGCGCTGCCAACTGTACAAATTTTCCTCCCAAGGGGACTGTCTTTGAGTCTCGCACATTTCCATTCGCTCTTGCTCTTCAGGATTTGCCATCAAAAATCAACACTTACAGTTGGAACCTGAGAGAAGTGCTGCAAAGTACCAATAACCCTGAGAAAAAGCTAGGAGGATGTTTTTTTTGTTTTTTGTTTTTTTTAAAGAGTGCAGAATCTTAAACTTGTTCATCATCACTCTGCTGACATATTTCATTCTCCTGTACCTTCATTACTTACTCCAGCACACAGCACGAACGTTAGTCATGGATGCCGCTGTGCTTTGCTAATCAAGATCCTAGTAGTTAGCTGGCACTCAGGCCAACAAAAGCAATGACATGGATCCCTCATCTGGTAAAAAAAAAAGTTTATGTATGCACTGTGGGTGTTTGAGGGGGCCTGTGTACAGGGAGATCAACTTTGTTGATTCGATAAACAGTGTGGAGGTAAACATTGATCCCACCTGGACCACGTAAGAGCGTAAGTGCTATCGACAAGAGGGGGGGGGGCTCTCAAAGTGCGTCGCTCTCCGCTTTTCTCTTCCAAGCGCCCATCACTCCGGCCCTGCAGTGCCAATGGCCTCCTTCTTGACAAATCCCATTTGTGTTCCTGGGGACAGTACAGGAGATCTCAGGGCTAAGTGGGTGTAAGTCAAACTGCCAATGTCTGACGCCGCCTTAATTGCAATCGCGGGGACAACAAATCAGCACAAACGGCCTTGAAGGAGTTGGAGGAGGAGGATGGACGAAGTCGTAGATTTGTAGCAAAGGGACGAGTTTAGCATCAGCGTGTACGTGTCTCTCTTCAGCACAGTGTAAATAAATACAATAACAAATAACTAATAACCTTGTAGTTGGGCAAGGTGGTGTTTGTGTGTGTGTGTGTGTGTGTGTGTGTGTGTGTGTGTGTGTGTGTGTCTGTCTGTCTGTTTTTAAATAACTAAATAGTGTTACTTTGTCTTATTATGAGTGCTAATGATAAAGACAGGCATAGTGTAGACACCATTTTTACTGATGCACACATTGTGTACCTTTCATTTAAATCCCTATACACCCCTGCTTGGGCCCTTTTCTGCGCTGACTTTTGGGTGTGGAGCCAAATAGGATAAGGCTGCTACCTTTAGTGGCTGGCATACTGAGTGTGAGTGTGTGTGTGTGTGTGCGTGCGTATGTGTATGTGTGTGTGTGTGTGCGGGTGCGTGCGTGCGTGCATGTGTGTGTGTTTGCCATTAATGTTAATGATATTTCTGAGCTGCATCTATGCATAAGCATTCCCATATAACGCTCAACTGGTTTAACAGCTTCCAACATGTGCTCTGTACCATTCCAGGAACCCCTAAAGATTTTTTTGTAAAGATGTCAGCCAAAAAGATATGACAGTCCTGGAGATAAGTTGTGGCTTTGGCCCAGTTATGGGCATAATCTCCTCTGACAAACTAACCAAGCACCACGGCCTGAGCTGCAAATATCTGTGAGCTGGGCTACAAGTGCAGGTTGGTGGTTCTGATTTGTGGAAGCCTTAGGCATGTTCGCAAGCTGACAGCTAGTGGCCTCTGATAGGCAGGCTTGCCTGAGAAAAGGGGCCAGACATCCCACAAAATTTTGTTCCATCATATCTGGAACTGGTACTCCTGCTGTATGGTACAAGCAATGATTTTTTAATGCATTTTATATTTTTTCTTGGTAGCCTTAAACGCAACATGCTTTTTTATATCGACTCTGAAGATATTATAATGTGTATATGTGAATATTGTAACATTTCCAAAAGGGAAACTGATAAAATCATGAACATAACATATAATGTCTGAGTGAGAGAGGAAGAAAGACGTTCATGTGTGTCAGACTTTTATTTACGTCTATTGGCTATTTTGCTAAACATTTGCTTGATCAAATTTTTAATTAACAGCAATCCATATTGTGGTTTGGGATCTTTGTTCAATTACATGCTGTTAATATGACAAAATGAGACACATAAATGAAGAATAATATTTCACCTTAGGCAATTAAGGCTCAAATGCATTCTGATTACTTGGCGCTGCGGCTTGAGTCTCATAATGTGTCCAGTTTATCAGTTCCCCTGAGACCCCTTGCTAATGATGAAAGCCATCCATCAACGGCGCCACCGACAGGACAATTGGGTTAGTGCAGGAGTTAGCAGAGCGCTGGCATGGCTGGATGACAAATATAGCAGCGGAGGAAATGTTCCTAGATGACCTTTCGGGAAACCGAATCCGCAGCATGAAGTATGACACTAAACTGAGGCGATTGCACAGGAGAGGGAAACAGCTTAACCAGAAAATGCTTCACCGTGTGACAAACTATGAGAAAGTGGAGCAGCGATGAGCAAGTTTTTTGCTCCGTGGCTGTAAGTACATGAACACACTTTTCTAACTAAACAGCCTTGTTGTCATCGTAATGAAACTCGTTTGCATCTTATTTTGACGGTAATGATCATGGGTGAGATATTACTGTTTCTCTCCCTCTCTCATTCTCTCTCTCTCTCTCTCTCTCTCTCTCTCTCTCTATTTCTCAGACAAACACAGTCACATACTTTATTAACAGTACTGTTGCCATCATTAAAATTCTTTTTAATGTTTTTGAGGGCAATACAAATCCGTGAGATGTTGCTGTTTTCTCTCTCTCTCTCTCGCTTTTTCTCTCTCTCACGCACACACACGCACACATGCAAACACACACACACACAAACAGAAATATAGATGGACCTATGATGTTGTTAACAGTACATGAAAGCTCATCTTTGTATCTGTGTCTTATACACACACACACACACATGCACACACACACACACACACACACACACACACACACACAATCACACACACCTGACAAATCATAATTATGCAACTGGAGCTTGACCTCTGTGACCTTTTCTAAGAAACGCTGCTTGGATCGCCACCAGGGGTCAGCGTGAAAGGTCACGTGTCCTCCTTGCCTCCAATCACAGCCCCTAATCTCCGTCAGCCCCCCCAGCCCCCCCTCCGGAGCCCTCATCAGCACTTTGGCACCAGGAAATCATTAGGAGGGGCAAAGATTCCCATAACACAGCACGCCAGGACCACAGTTACCAATCA
>CM059275.1:26102823-26107823 GCA_030347295.1 Setipinna tenuifilis | reverse complement strand
TCTCTCTCTCTCTCTCTCTCTCTCTCTCTCTCTCTCTCTCTCTCTCTCTCTGTGGCTCTCTATGTGTATGTGCTCAGGATAAAACATTCTCCAAAACATGTCTGGCAGTCAAATGCAGAGCATCTCACAGGTTGTGCAGAGGTCAGCAGCAAGGTCAGGAGGTCAGATGACAGTTCTACCTGTCTCCTTCTAGTTGTGCTCCACTGCCTCCAGCTGCTCCTGCATACACACAGCCCACCGCCTGGCTGAAAGTAGGAGGATATATGGCCTCTTCATTCACACCACTGTTTTTCTGTTTTGAATAGTGGTTAAATGATGGAAAAATGACAAACCCATTTAGTGCGCAAATATATTTGATATATTTTTACACAGACCTTATGGTTTGTGGGCTTGTTTCAATCTGCTATCTAAAAATACCAGCTGAAATGTTCTCCTATTTTAGGTTTTAGTATTGTGAGAAACACAAGTGAGGCAGTTTAGTATACAAGTGGTGTCAACAAAAACAAAACAATTCATCTCTGATGGCGTTAAAGACATCTTTAAAGATAATAAACAACAAAACATATGGCTGTCCAGAATGTATTGTCCTCTGAAAAAAAAAAAAAAAAAAACCAAAAAAAAAAACGCTGCAAGCATGGTACCCATTTTGCCATTTCACCATAGAAACCAGCTTTTGTGACAAGCCTCTTTAAATCAGCACAGTTATTTGTCTACTGGATTTGCTAGGCTGGTTGGGGAGAAAAGAATATTTATTGTTGTCATTTCATTTGTGCTACCATAATTAACATGTAATGGAGTAACAACTCAATGGGGGGGAGTCGTAATTATGAAGAAAATATAGATCAACAATCTGTATCCATAAATATGCACTGAGTTCTATATACTAAGCTGGTGTAAACATGAACATGGAATCATATTCTCAAGTTGATGAGTTTATCTTTGGAAATTTCATTCATTCCCCTTACTGTTTTGTTACAGTTTGAGACTGGTGACATTTTGAGGCCAACAACTTTCATATTTAGAATGGTTATTAGATTAAATTGCAGTGTAAAAAGATCCGTAATGTTTTTCTTTTTTTACATGTTGATTGTTCCACTTTATGATAACCTCAACAAAAAAATATAAAGTTTCTAAAGTTTGACAAGACTGAGACTTGAATGTCTTTAAACTTGATGTCCTGGTAACTTAACTTACAACATTACTGGCAAATAAAGCTGCGAATTGGCCTCAAAGCACATCTGCCTATAAATTATGTATTGCATCTTTGATAATGTGACTAAGTGTCGGCGAAACAGTGGCATGGCAGATGATTACTGATGAGTGGGATTTGCAAATAGAGGTGTTACTGTGTGGGAATCATTTCATCATTCTGTGGCAAAGCCCTGTGGGGTTGGACTGTTGCTACTCAGGAGAAATGCAGTGTACAGACGCATCTCAATAAATTCAAATATCATGAAAGGTCTTTGTTTTTGGTGCAATGTAAAATGCAAAAGTAGGCGCAAGTACTAAGGGAATAAACATAAAAATATAAATATACTTTTCAGAAGGCTAACATTTTCTGAAATAAAAATCCTTTTGTGTTTGTCTGATGTACATTTTTTGAAATACTGACTGATACTGAGTTTTTATAAGCTCGAAACTGTAATCATCAAATTTAAAGCACAGCCTTTAAATATTTCACTTTGTGTATAAAGAATTAATACATGAGTTTCACTTTTTGACTTGAATTAATGAAATAAATGAACTTTTCCATTATATTGTAATTCCCTGAGATGTGCCTGTATATGAACACTACTCTTGTTTGGGGATATAAAGAAAGGAACTAATTTCTGAGCTAGGACAGGGAGACCTATAAACCTTTGTCATTTACATGTTGTGCTGTGTCTACTGTACCTGGCTCCCCAAACTTGAAGACTACTTTTTACACATTACTATACTTATTTACCACTTAACCAATCAAAAGAAGGATCTTTCAAGTGCAATTAAACATAATCTGTGGTGCTTAGTACCACATTATCAATTAAGTTAATGAGCCTTTGGCGATAGAACTACTTTAGCATCCATTTTGTGCCCAGGCTTTTTTAAACCCTTGATGTGTCTGCAGTGGGGAGGCACATTTTGTATAGAGTAATACAAGACCATCTCTGCCGTTTGAAATGTGACCATTATCCCGTAAGCAAGCAGCGGAGATGATTTAACAGAATGAGTGTTTAAAAGAGATTTAGCAAGACCCGGAGTACCCAGTGGAGACAGAGACACTGCTGGCACACTGGACTTGGCACCAGCGGGCATCGCATGGCACATCACATCGCAGAGCTCCAATCTGGGAGGGGAGGGGAGGGGAGGGGAGGGGTGTGGCATGTTCAATCGGAAAGTTCACGGCGTCCCGAGCACAGCGTGCGTGTCGAGGCTCTCGCAGGGCGGGCGGAAAATTACCGGCACAGCAAATTAAGATCGCAGGTGGTTTAGTGGCCCCCCACAGCTAGCCTTACAGGACGAGGGGGCCCCCATCCAGAGCCCCGAGCGACGGGGGGGCCATGGAGAATCACAGGAAATTATACACACACACACACACACACACACATACATACACACACACATGCACACATGCATGTGTGTTGTCCTGTCACACCCCCTGCCAATGCACAAACATGCCAACATGCCATTAGGCAAACACAAACTTGCTCACCATGCATAGTGCATGGTGCGCAACCATTCATGCCCAAGTTCAATCACAATCACAGAAAATTATACACACACACTCATGACCACAAGCCAATACATGCACACACGTACACAAGCACACATGCACACACACACACACACACACACACACACACACACACACACACAAACACACACTTACATGAAATTATGCATGACAACTACTGAAAATTATGCACACACTTACATGCCTATACACACACATACCAATACACACACATACTGTACACACACACACAACCTAATGAATCATGCATGGTACATGCATCCACCCATACCCAGCCTCACAATCACAGAAAATTACACACACAACCACTCATGTCCAAATCCCCCTCCACATGCACACCAAAACAACCTTAGGCACCATACGCAGTGTATGCATCCATTCCCAAATTCACACCAATTTCACATGGCATGTGATAACTACGCCTGCTGTTTTACCTGCCGTATTAGTTTCTGTCATTTTAACCTAATATTTATTTTCACAGACTTGTATAGACTGCAAAGCAAAAGGGACACGAACACCAAGTGACGTTTCAAGACAGAGAAAATACGCAAACCCTCAAGCTCATTTAAAACGAATGAGGACATGTGGGCCACTGGTTCTGGGTGCATTAGGGATTGGGATGTAAGCGTACATGAAAGGCATGGATAAGTGTGGACTAGAGTGAGTTTGTCCACTGTCACATGGAGAGTGCAAGAGTGGTTGTCTGCATGTGGAAAAGTGTAAATGAAAAATGTGTCTATCTTTGAGCCTTTAAAGGCTGCTTGCAGTTGTAGGTTAAATCAACTAACCGCCACAGGGCCTCCCTGCCCTTAATGCACAGGCCCCTAGTAAGGCTACAGGGTTTCCTGGAAGTCATCATCCTGCAGAAAAAAAACTAACAGATATAACAATTTACACAACTCTTGCTCTCTTTTTTTATTATATATATTTTTTTCTCTGAACCCATGACCTTCTGTGTTTAAGCACAAATCTCATTAATGTTTAGATGAGCATGCCCGGTGCAGTGAGGAGCTTTGCTCTCTCTCTGTCTCCCCTCTCAGCTCCGGTCGGAGAGGTTGGTTGTGCGGAGAAGGCTCTGCGGAGAGAGAGCCCTGTGCGCAGGCTGCTGGGCTGGAGGGGTGGGGACAGAGAGAGCGGAGAGGCAGGCAGAGCCGTGGAGCCATGCCCAGACATCCTCATGAGAATTCCCCTCACAGCCCCGCTGACCTTGAGGTGAGCCTCAGCCCTGCTCCACTCGCCACTGTGCATTACAATGTCCACTAGTCCTGCATCTCCCTCCCTGTCTCCCTCTCTCTCACACACACACACATACGCACACACACAGGCACGTGCGCGCACACACACACACACACACACACACAAGCATGCACCCACGCACCCACACACCCACACACACACTCTTACTCTCTCCCTCCCTCTCTCTCTCTCTCTCTGTCTTTCTCTCCCTCCTTGTCTCTTTCTCTCTCATCCCCCTTTCTCTTTCCAATCCCTCAGTGCCTGTCATTCTTTCTGCCACCCTTCTCATTGTCCCATTCGATCTACTCCCTCTCAGCATTAACCTCTTTCCCACCATGTGCTATCACCTGACCTGTTTTTTTCCCTTCATTATTCAGTAAATCATTTCTCCTTTTTTTCCCTCATTCATCCTCTCTCTATCTCGGTTTCTCTTTTTCCCCTCTTTCTTTGGCTGTTAACATGGTGTAAAGATTTAAAGTCACCTTGCCGTGTGTCTTTACCCAGCAGTCTTGCTAGCCAAAACTAGCTGAAAACAAGCTAATGAAATAGACCACTGGCTCCATAAGCAAAGGCCTTTTATTTAGAAACTCAGTCTCATTCAGAGAGCTACATGATCTGCTGTGTGTAGCACAGCAAGGGAACAGATGGTAGGACAACAGCGAGATCAAAGCTGTGGAAGAATAGGACATCCTTCTCGAGTCCAGAACAGCGGTTGTTTTTGTAGCTGAGGTGAATGCTCAATGCATCACTAGCCTTTTTTTTTCCTTTGCAGTGTAGGTCACTATTTTATTTTATTTCTTGTTTCGTGTTTTCTTTTTTTCTTCCTCTAATCTTGAGCGCTTTTGATAATAACAATGGTCAGGCATTCCACAGAGACAGAATGAGAGAAAGAGAAAAGCAGAAAGAGAGAAATAAAGAGAGGGAGGGAGAGAGGGAGGTAGAGAGAAAGGGGGGGGGGGGTGAGAACAGTAGGAGAAAAAAAAAACTGAATTCAATTTAAAAGTTTTCATCTCTCCTCGTATCCTTGCAACAG
>CM059275.1:26027823-26087823 GCA_030347295.1 Setipinna tenuifilis | reverse complement strand
CACACACATGAGTCAAATTATCCTCTTCCTGCCTCTTATGCAGAGCGGAGCCAGATGCATGCTCCATGCAGAGATCAGCGCCACACTGCTGCGCTACAATCCTCAGTGCTCCTGTTTTAAGAGCATAGACTTGATGCATGACAACATAAGGAGCTATCTAATACATATGACTAATATACACACACATACACACACACACACACACACAATGGATTCATAGCTCTTTCATCTGTTGCATATGTGGTATGAATCAAATATATTGACACTCTGAAGCATAAACACACATACATATGTGCACACATGCGCACATACACACACACACACACACACACACACACACACACACACACACACTAACGCTGACAAGGAATCCTGAAGGATGACTGAGATTTGTAATTGTGTTTTCGTGACTTCACCATCACCATCAATATTCTAGGCATTCTGCTCATAGATGGCAATGCAGTGGAATATCAGATAGCACGTATCAGTAAGTTATTTAGAGCACAGTATGCTTTTTGCGAAAACAGGAAAGTCTGTCACAGAGCGCATGCATGTAGCTGACCATTATGAGTCATCTTTTTCAAGCAATAAGCCAGCTGCACACTGCAGAGAAAGATACAGATTCAGGACTCTAATCAGGACATTCCAACCAGTCTAGACACCCTTTGCTTCCCATGAAATACACAAATATATAGATTTTGGATTTAAATATTTGCCTTATGCCCATTATGTTTTTGGCTTTTATGGTGCCTAATGAAATGTTAATAACAGCTGCTATTAACACCTACAAATATTACGACGGCTTTGGCATCAGATTCCAAGGCAACATCAAGCTCGTCTACCTGTGAAGCCTGTGCTGTACATACTAATGTGAGGCTCATTAGCGAGCCACAGACTTCAGTTGCAAAACCAGGAGTAGCCCACGAAGGCTCAAGTGATTGCCCCAAGTAATCACATTTTATTATTGGCTGGCTAAGACTTGAAACTAAGATCCAGCTCACAGACTAACACCTTTCTTTTGCGGGTTTGCTGTAGTGTAGCATACGCAACGTCTTACTACTACAAGAATCTCTGCCTCTTCACTGTCTGAAATAAAATCTCATCATTTTGTTGAAATGTGTGCAAAAGTTAACCGCCTGCTAGATTGGTGCACTGTCTGGATTATTTTATCTGTCTCCTTGCCAAGCAAATGGCTGTTCATGAGAGTTGCGTGGAAAATGGGATTAAATCTGCTGTCACGTCCGCTGTCTACATTAGATCCGTGATATAACTCACACACCTTCTACCTCCTGCTGTGTCACACCGGGGACACCTGTAAGTGTGTCTTGTGATTATTATGTATGTAAGGCTGGATATGTCTGTTAAAGTCAGAGTGTATGTCATATCCCCTCCTTCCTTCTTTTTTATTGGCATTAAGCTCCACCTCTTCCTGTCTATCTGAATGCAATGAGCTTATCTTCCTCCGTCCGTGTCTTCTGTTCCTGGCAACTCCCACCCCTACCTTTGTTCATCTCAGAAGAAAGGTTTGATGCTTTTATGGTGGTTGAACCGTGTATGTGATGTTTCGTGCCTGTGATGTTTAAAACCTCTTTTTTTTGGTCCAAAATCCATTCAAGGTTTTTTTTTTTTTTTTCACATCTTTATCTGAACCGTCGAAATGGATGTTTCTACAGTGCCTCTGCACATTTTATTCAAACTCCTTACCCACCCTCCTCCTTACCCACCTCCATCACCCAACAACCTCCACCCTTCCACCCGCCCACGAGCCCCAAATCTCAGTCTGGAAGCTGATGAAGACCCCTGGCCTGATCCTCCACCTCCCTCCGCCTCTCCGACAGCCATTCAGCCCCTGCTTAGCGTGCGTGCATAAGATATGTGGCCTGCGAGGAGCACGCGTGCATAAGCGATACCGCACGCCAGGGGGAGGCCGTCGACAGGCCGTTCTCCACGCCCTTCTACCTTTTTATTTCTCCTTTACCCGTGGCTCTTTTTTGTCTCTTTTCTTTCTCTCTCTCTGTCTCTCTGTTGTTCCATCTCCTTCTTCCCCCTTTCCCTGTCTATTTCTCCCCCTCTCTTCTCTCTCTCTCTCTATTGTTCCATCTCCTTCTTCCCCTTTTCCCTCTCTATTTCTCCCTCTCTGTTCTCTGTCTCTCTCTCTCTCTCTCTCTCTCTCTCTCTCTCTCTCTCTGTTGTTCCATCTCCTTCTTCCCCCTGTTCCCTCTCTATTTCTCCCTCTCTCTCTTCTCTCTCCTGCCATTATCTGACTTTCAGCCGCGTGAGGATGAGCTTATCACTGCGTGGGACTCAGAGATCTTCTCCAGCACCAACTGAGTGAAACTGGCACAGGGAGACACTCACACACACACTCATGTAGATGTGTGTGTGTGTTTGTGTGTGTCTGTGAGAGTGTGTGCGTGTGTGCGCACATGCATGTATGTGTGATCAAAAGTCTCTTTTCTCTTTTTCTTTTCTTTTTCATTTTTTTTTTTCCGGAGCTTATTTTTCTCCCCCCGTTCTTTTCCTCCTGTTGCCACCCGTGGACTGCCCATGAGCGAGCGACACTTCTGAGGGACGCTATCAAACGCCACACATCCCTCTCGCCCGACGGGTGAGAACAGAGAGCACGCCAGGATGAATGGCACCTTGTCCCTGCAGCTTAGTGTTTCATGATAGAGGCAGCAGAGAATGGGAGGGAGGGAGGCTGGGAGGGAGGAAGGCAGGGAGGGAGGGAGGGTTTTTTCCTCTCTCTCCTTTTTTTCCCCTTTATTTTAGGCATGGCATGAAAACACAGGGCGCCATACATCTCATTGATCTATTTGGCAGACTGATCTGTGGTTGCCACTCTAGCATAACCTAGTTCTCCTGTGTTGGGGTATGTGTGTGTGTGTGTGTGTGTGTGTGTGTGTGTGTGTGTGTGTGTGTGTGTGTGTGTGTGTGCGTGTGTGTGTGTGTGTGTGTGTGTGTGTGTGTGTGAGGTAGAGAGAGCCTTTGTGATTCAGACCCCTGCTGATATCAGTGCAATAAGCCCATAAGATCTGTAAACACGCGTCACACCAAACTAAGTCACGTGGTCTTTAAAAAGGACCAAACTTTTAATGATAAAGACTGGCAAGATCAGAATCTATCCTCCTTTTGAAGTGAGAAAAGGAGGACCATAGTTACATAATTTCTTTTTCAGAAAAAGATGACACATAAAGTCATTCACACTGAAAGGAACATACAAACTTTTGATAACACTTTATTTTAACAGTCCAACTAACGCAGTGTATCTCATTAAGTACACAGTGTGTAACAACAACAAAGTGTTTGCAACAAAGTTTGTAACTACAACATGTAACATTATGTTCGAACCCAGTATAGCACTAACCTTAACCTTGGCCCTTACCCTAACCCTAAGGTACAGTGTAAGAACACAATGTTATTACACATGTTATTAAACACTTTTCTACACTGCCTGTGATAAAGATTAACTGTAACAGGAACTGGTAAAATAATGTACAAACGTTTGTTACTGTACATGTTTAGAATGCTAAAATTGATTCATTATCAAGACCATTCTCTAGAGTCCCAGCCTCCTTCTTCATCTCTCTGTTGTCCTCTTTAGAGTTTTTTTTTCTTTCTCTTTCATACAGTATTTTGGAAGAGAGAGAGAGTGAGAGGAGAAGGGGGGGGGGGGGGATAGAGAGAAGTGCTGGTTTGGCTCCCTCACACACAGACACATCAAAGGTGTGAGCACTGATCAAATGTACCCATCAGAGAAAGGGAGCGCGAAAGCTACAGTATCTGTGACATCGTTTTACATTCCCCTCCGTTTCAAGTTCGCGCTCATAGCATTTAAATGGATCCCTGTTCCTTTTTCGGTAACAAATTATAAGGAATTAGATTCAAATCCCACCACCCGCCACAGAGGAAAAATGGAAATGTGATTGTGGCGTAAAATTCAGTCACTTAGACACCATGAAGACAGTCAATAGACTGTTCCTTCTCGGAGAAGCGTATATTTATCCACCGATTCTCCAAATAAAGCACGTTTATGAGAGAATTTGCTCTCTTGGGTTGTAAATTAATCGAATTAAACACATTCCATTGAACAAATTTGCTCCCGAGTGTCAGTAACCTGGTTTCACTTGCACTGGGAGCTGGGGGAGAGCACATTGAGTAATGTTGCCTCACAAACAAGGAGCATTTTATATTACCAGAAATGCGGGATCAATCATTGAGACTGGTAAGTAGAGGACCAGTTCATTCTCTCTCTCTGTCTCTCTCTCTCTCTCTCTCTCTCTCTTTCTGTGTGTGTGTGTGTCTCTGTCTCTGTCTCTGTCTCGCTGTCTCTCTCTCTCAGACTGTCTCAGTCTGTTTTCTTTTTCGAGTCTGTCTCTTTGTCTCTCAGTCTGTTTTTGTCTTTTTTTCATTCACCTAACATCACGAGCATCCTGGCAAGGTGAAACACCAGCTCAGGCCACAGTGAAAGAAGATGAATGTGATCAATCACCATATGCCATTTGCTGAACCTGACCTGCCCTCTGCCCCAAACCTTTCAACATGTGGACATCTCTTAGACCTTTCCAACCTTCTGCTCACAACAGATGACCAGCGGAAGCGGCCAGACAAGAATCCGCTGTGTGTAATCAAAGTCAACCACTACTGTTTCACTTCCACATTTTTTTTTTGTTCAGGGGTTGCCATGTTGTTTCTAGAGGTCACCTTTTTATTTAGCCCTGGTTATAATTAAGTGTTATCATTAGCGTGAATATATCCAAGTCCCCTCCGGCCAGCGCTGCAGAGTCCCCACAGAGCCGAGAGGGTCTCTGCACTGTCCTATTGCGCTTCTCTCACTCTAACTAAACCTGACCTTCAGCTTGGGCCCCTACCAGGAACGTCTCTCCCCATCCACTGTGCTCTTGCGTGTACCTTTTCTCCTATCCCGCCCACCCCTGCTACACGATATTTTTCTTCTGTTGCTTCCCCCTCTCTTCTCTGACCTTCTAGTTGCATGTATCTCTCCTCTCTTTCCTCTCCACATGTTTCTCACTTTCTCTCTCTCTCTCTCTCTCTCTCTCTCTCTCTCTCTCTCTATCTCTTTCTCTCTCTCTCTCTCTCTCTCTCTCTCTCTCTCTCTCTCTCTCTCTCTCTCTCTCTCTCTCTCCATGTACCTCCATCCTATCTGTGTGTCATCCCTTCCTCTTTGTACATCCCAGCCCCATTATGGTGTCATTCTCCTCTACCCTCTTTCCCTCTTCAGTTCTTTCTCTCTCTCTCTCTCTTTCTCTCTCTCAATTCAATTCAATTCAATAGGACTTAATTGACATGACAAAATACATTTTGTATTGACAATGTTTAAGTTGTACAGGTAATCAGTACATCAGTACATCATCTCTGTCTCTCTCTCTCTGCCCTTCCCTCTCTATCCTGCTCTCTCCTTATCTCTTTCTCTCATTCCCATTCTCTCTCTCTATCACACACTCTATCCCTCTCTCTCACTCTCCTTCTCTCTCTCTCTCTCTCTCTTTCTCTCTCTCTCTGCCACTCTCTCCCTATCTCTCTCTCTCATTCCCATTCTCTCTCTCTCGATCACAACTTTGTCCCTCTCTCTCACTCTTTCTCTCTCTCTCTCTCTCCTTCCTCTGTGCCCCAGACAGACGCAGCATGCTATTCCAGGAAAGAGTGCTGGCTACACAGCCTTCAGGTGAGTGTCTCTGCTCCCCTCTGTCTCCGCCTCAGTCTTTGGGGAGACAGGGTGAAGGAGAGTCACCAACCTACCAGCACACCCTCTCTGTTTTGTTTGTTTTTTTTTTTGTTTCTTCTTCTTGTTTCCTCTTCCTCTTCCTCTGTCCTGTCCCCCGTCTGTTTCACCAAGCTCGAGGGACAGAGGAGAGGAAGCCGTGTCTGTTCACAAAGTTTAAAAACAAAAGAGAACAAACACTTATGAATAATGGAATGAATTAACTTTTTTTGTGACAGCAATGTTTCACTCAAAACAGATGCACACATAACTTTTCACCAGGATTTACAGTGCTATTCAGTGACATTACAGAGAAAATAACATGTTATTGCTCATAAAGTTTTCACATTTATTGTTTATCCCATGTCGAGACTTTAATATAGCCCTGGCTGTTTACGGTGGGGCTTTGGAGAATCGCACTTCCAAGATAGCAAAACTTTAATAGGACTGTAAACATAAGCCTTACACACAATATCTCCACTCTCTGACCGTGGTTGTTAATAAACCACACTGTCTGTCCAAAGCATAATTGGAATAACTGTGCCATCACCACCACTGCAGCTGAATCTGTTTGATGCCTTTGATGATATGAGAAAGGTGCCACACTGAATAAATCAGATTTCACTAGACTGCTTTACTCAGGTTCATGTGTCAGGAAATGAAAGGGTAAAACTCAGGGACAAGCTACCTACCTACCTCACTCTCTTCCTTTGACATTGTCTAATTGCAACCTTAATCAGCCTTGGTTTGATGGCCACATTAATGTAGCACGAAAATAAATAAATAAATAAATAAATAAATAGCTAAAGCTAAAATAAATAATTATGTCTTGGCAGGCCAGGTAATGTTTTAGGGAGGGAAAAGAGAGAGTAATTACGACGTGTTTAATGGGTTATTTTCAAAGGCGCTGTGATTTACAGGTTCACAAATAATTTAATATGCTGCTCCAGTAGCCATGTTGTAATAAGCCATCTAAAACAATTTATTGGATGTTCTCCGACTATAAGTCACCAACGCCACACATGGTTTATGGGCTATCAATCAACTCCAGATAACAAGGAGCCTGTGAGAAGCTCGGAGAAGCAGCACAAGCAGCGCAGTGCATGATGGGAAAAAAGTACTTCCTCCATTCGCCTTCCTCGGGGGCACCTGTGGATATGGCTTTGATAGATAATGGCCATGGCAATTAACGGTTTCGGTGAGTAATTCATTTGTGTGTCATTAGTTTGTTCTAGTGGCTGGTGATTTTTTTTCCGCGTGCCTCCTCATTCGGAATGCTCTCTCCATCTCGCCCGCGTCTTGTCCTCGTTTATAAGCCCTTCCCTTCTTTCCCCCCCCCCATCTCGACACTGCATACGGTATCACAATAAGGGAGAAGACGAACTGCGCATCATAGAACAGACACATTACAACAGCATGACTCACACTGTCAGAAGATTTGCTTTTGCTTATATCAGCTAGCAAAGCACAAATAACCCACAGAGTACTGACTGACATGCAGTCACCAGTGGTGCTGCTTCTATATAAGAAGCAGAATCAAATGGTCAAATATTTTTCTGACTATTCTTTTCTTTAAAGCAGTCAAAGTTGATGAAGACATTTGCAAGGGAATATTACCTAATGTAGCTTGTAGGAGGAATCCAGCAATGTGAGCCTTCTTTAGTGTATATCCTTTATTGGAAAAGGGGTTTTGGGCACAAAACTGATGTCCCTGAGTAAAAGGGAAAGAGCACACGATTGTCAAAAGGAAAGGGAAAAGAAGATAGAAAGAGAGAGAGAGACAGAAAGAGAGACAGAGATAGAGGGGGTGAGAGAGAGAGAGAAAGAGAGAGAGAGAGAAAAGAGAGAGTCCCACCACCGCTCACCTGCCATCAGAACATTCCCACAAGCCTCTCCAAGCCCTCATCTCTTTTCCAAGGACCTTGTAATATCTGACACACACACACACACACATACAAACAAACAAACACAGACTCTCTCTTACACACTTTTCCTGAGGTTTTTTTCTGTTTTGTTTTCCTCTCTTTTGTCTAGTGTGTCTGGCTCATCAATTGTATCTCCTGTTTGTTTTTTACCCCCTCTCTCTCTCTCTCTCTCAGTCTTTTTTGCTCGCTCTCTCTTTTACTGTCTCTTCCTACCCTTTTGTATGCCTCTCTTTCTCCTGCACACCCTCTGCATCCTTGTTTCTAGGGAAACACCATTAGGGCTGAGAGGTGTGTGTGCTTTTGTTCAAACGTGTCTGTGAGGGTATTTTCTGTTAGCCGGTTCCAAGGCTCTATCCTTCAACACTGATTTTTTTTTGTTTTTCTTTTTTTTCTCCTTTTTCTTTTTTTTCTGTGACAGGCCCAGATGGAGAGAGCTGGGGTCGAACTTTTGCGTCCCCCACTGAGGCCACAACGACAAGGAACAAAACTTCTTTTGGACAGGAGGATCGAGAGGGGACATTATGACGAAGTCCTTCAGGAGGAAGAACTGCACTGGGCACTGTGATCCACTTCTTGCAGTCCAAGCCCCAGAAGTCTTTGAACTTCAGAGTGTAAAAAGTGTACTTGAGAGTCTGCATAGCTCCATATCCTGGAGTAAAAGGCTCGATAGCGGTGTGTTTGGGTGTTTGTGATATGGAGCTCACGAAGCCTTCTTTGCTTGTAGTGCTTCCTTGGCTTTTAAATGCAGTAACCTTCTCAAGCAGGCCTTTGTTTATTTCAAGTGGGAATCTCAGTTCAATGAGAGTAGTTGCCAACAGCACTTAAAGTGCTAGTTTCACACAATAACACATGCGTGTATGCAACACCATAGCTGCCAGGATCATCCATTCAAAATGGGAAAAGTGTTAAGAAACAAATGAGCTTTTAATATCTTCTCACCATTTGAAAAAAAAATATGAACCAAAAAAGTGCAATTAACAACCAGAAAAAAAACATAATTAAACACAAAAAATGCCTACATTCCAGCAGTGTCCAAAGTGTTGTTGGAAGTGAAAGTGTGACCCAGCTTCACAAATTAATGGCTGAATGAAAACAATGCCTTCACATATAATAACGAGACATATGTGACATGTGTTTGTAGTGACTGAGGCCTTCCAGCATGTCTACACAGCTTTCAGGATAATGACTACCTTGTTCAGGTGTAATAAAATATTTTTTGGCATCTTGTAGGGCACTGCCAAGTTTTGAACGCAAGACAGATAAAAATGCTGTCAACAGCATAAAGCCACAACTTAGCATAGCATAATGCTGTTACTAAAGTAGTACAGCGCTATTAAGCTAAAATGCTTGAACTACCTCTGAGTAGCAGTGTTATTTACAGTACTAAAAACTGTAACACCTCAAGCTTCATACATTAATGCACTATTCCCAGGAAGAAACAGCCTGACTGGCACTGCTGTTAACCCAACCCAGAGAGAGAGAGACACCCAGCCCGGAAACACATTAGCAAACTCAGTGTGCGTAGGAGGCCAAACAACTTTTGGCATTTAAAATCTGTGATTTAGGGCAAACTCAGGCACATCACACCTCAGGCAGCGTGACTTATGCAGTCACTGCAGCTACTCTGTGGAGTCTTTGAGATCTAGTGGAGAGGACACACACACACACACACACACACACACACACACACACACACACACACACACACACACACACACACACACACACACACACACACACACACACACACACACAAAGTCAGGTAACAATTCAGAAATTCTTGTGCATTTGTTCAGTCACCCACTCACTCACTGACACAGAGGAGACTTAGAGACACAAGCACACACACACACACACACACACACACACACACACACACAGGGGTAACCCTGGGGAACACACAGTCATTCAGGCTCTCCCGGCTCCTGGGCTAATTAGACAGAGCACTCAGCAGATTAATTGACGAAGCAGATTTGTTTGCCTCTCTCCTTGGCCTGGTCACTCTCAGGATGCCACTGCAGGAGTCAGGAGCATCAACCTCATTTCCACTCTTTTGGCAGGCTATTCTTACCCTCTTTCTCTCTCCTTTTCCTTCTCTCTCTCTCTCACTCTTTCTCTCTCTCTCTTTCACTTACACACACACACACACACACACACACACACACACACACGTATAGCTGAGACAAAGGATGACAAGGAGGCCATATGCTACATTGTTGTTGTTTTGTCTTTCCATTTCCTCATTTTGATGCAGGCATAGAGTACAAATAGCATTTTTAAAATAATTTACATTAGTAACTCCACCATTAACCTATGATTTGTAAATTATCAACAATTCATATTGCATATAATATAGAATTTAATGTTTATAAGTGTCTGTTGTAGATATGATTTAAACTGAACTATATTGGAAATCCAGTAGTAGTATTTACATTTCATTTGTATAATGTAATACTTTGGTTGCATACTTCCTGAGATGTATAGTATAGCTGAATCTGTTTATGTTTTATTCATACTTTCATGTAAACTTAATATTATACTATGGAATAACTTTATAGTACTCAGCCAAAATATTTGGGGACATTAAATGTGTCTCGTAAAATGTGACTTCATAGGGGGTATTCGTTTATTATCAAATGGTTAAAAGTACATTATGTAAAAGTATAATGTAGTATAGTTTAATGTAGTATACTTTGTGCATCTGCACTAAGGTAATGAGCTGTGCAAGTATCAAAAGTCTGTTATAGTAAAAAAGGTTTGAATGATATTCATGAAATGTCTGTCATTTGTCTTATCTCTAAGTCATTTGTCAGACCCTAATTATACTGTAATTAACAAACTCAACAAAGTATCAACAGACTTCAAAGATGCCCTTTAAAAGACTAAAAACAGAAGTCTTCACTTTTCCTCAAATGCCAAGTTCAGCACCATTTTATTTTTTTTTCTAGCTCAGTCTTTCTCAAACCATTACCCTCAGCCATCGCTAAATCGGGATACTTTTAACAGCTCTGCTGGAAATAGAAATGCACCCTGATGGTTGTAGGATTACTGATAATGTGTTTCTGGGGGCCACAAGGCAGATATTACCACCAATTCCCCTCCCCGGTGCAGTGTGAAACATGTTAGGGTTAATTGCCCTGTTTTTGCCCTCTTTCACGCAGACAGACAAAAAGACAGACAGACAGGCATAGAGACAGAAAAACACACACAAACACACATATACACACACACACACATGCACACATGCACACACACACACACACACACACACATGCACACTCACTCACCACATGGAAAAGTGCAGAGTCTGCACAACATTGTGTGTGCATTTTGACGAGTGTCAAATCTCCCCTTAACAACATATTGATTCTGTCTGTGCAATTTAGCGCCCCCACCCCCCCCCTCCTCCCGGCGTGGCGTGAGGAAATGGCGAGGGCCCCCACTCTGCACCTAAAGACTAATAGGCTGTCCAAATAGATAAATGAGTTTTTAAGTAACAGAAAATAGCCCTGCATCCATGTGCAGCCATTAACTTCACTCCTCCCTCCTCCTCCCTCCTTCTCCCCTGTACACACACATACAACCCCCACCCCCCCTCCCCCCCTTAACTCATGAGCAAGCAGCCACACACACATACACACACACATACACATACACACACATATACACGTGCACACAAACAGACACACACACTCTCGCTCTCTGTCTCTCTCTCTCTCTCTCTCTCTCTCTCTCTGTCTCTCTTTCTCCCTCTCTCTGCCTCTCTCTCTCTCTCCCTTAGTGCAACAGGTCATGCTGAATGGTCATCTCTGTGTAAAAAAATCTATAAAATAAAATGGGAGTGTGAGGGGTGAGAGGAGAGAGGAGACGTGGAAAGGAGGGGGTGGCAGCCCAGGAGAGGAAGGAAAGAAAAGCTTTGCAACAAGAATGGGAGAATTATGTAAAATAATGAGCCCTATGACAATATATGAAGAAGCATCTTTCTCCATTTCTTTCTCTTTCCCCTCTCTCTCTCTCTTTATCTCTCCCCCCTCCTTTTCTGTCTCTCTCTCATATTTCTCACTGCCTTTCTCCACCCTGTCTTTTAACCAACAGAGATAAGGGCGTTTTAAACCACGCTTTTAAATAATTCATTCCATTCAAATCAAATCCTATTCAGCAGACACTCTCATGTTAGGCTCTATACCCCCCTCCTTTCCCTTTCAATATCTCTCCCTTTTTATTGCTTATTGAGCTGCAACATCAACAAGGCTAATATCAAGATGGAGTCGCCTTCTAAATGAATACAATGAACAAACAAAAAGCCCAGATTGGATTAGAAGTGTATTATCAGATCAGTTTATGAAAACACGAAACGGCCTCTCAAAGTCAGGCCTGTCTGTGCATCTCTCCCTGTGTGTGTGTGTGTGTGTGTGTGTGTGTGTGTGTGTGTGTGTGTGTGTGTGTGTGTGTGTGTGTGTGTTTATGAGGGTTTTCACACAGAGATCTCTGCTGCCACCCAGGGCATATAAATGAAAATGCAGTGCACCTCGTCACTGACCACACACACACACACACACACACACACACACACACACACACACACACACACACACACACACAGGCGCGCAGACACACACACGCACGCACACACGCACGCACGCAGACTGTGCCAACAAGCATATTAAGAACTGCAAATAGAAGGGCATCCAAGATTGTTTCTCTAATCCCTTAGTTTCCGCTTTCTGTTTGGCCCTGCTTTGACGCAGAGGCAATGTTCTTCAGCTCATCAATACACCTCCTTTAGCAAATCTGTCCAGTTGCTTATCTCTCTACCTCCGTCTCACTCCCATTTTTCCTGTTTTCGTTTCGCCGTTTATTTATTTACTCCTCTCTCTCATTCTCACCCAACCCACTTTCACTCTCTCCCTCCCCTCCCACTCTCTCTTTCGTCTTTTCTTCCTCTCTCTCTCGCTCATCCTCTCTTTCTCTACCTCTCTCTCTCTATCTCTCTCTCTCTCCCTCCCTCAACCACCCTCACTCGTTCTTTCTTTCTTTTTCCATTACTCTTTCTGTGTGTTTACACCAATATTTACAGAGCTTGGCTGGCCATGGCCTAAATCCAGCTGGTGAGAGCAGACCGATCAGGACACATTTACAAAGTAAACCTGTCAGCTTTACGATCTTAGCCCGCCACTGCAGGGCGAGGCGAGGCGAGGCGGCGCGGGCGCGGTGTTAAAACCCCCAGCCCACCAGAGCCCCAGCCCACCACTGCAACACTGTTTCTTGGAGGAGGCTTGCTCTGGCCCTTTACTGGGCTGTCGATGCCACAATCCCATCCGTAAATTCAACCAGTCATGCCTCGCCTCGCGACGAGCAGCTTTACTACTCTCCACCCTGTCCTTCACCCACCCACCCCTCCTCACCCCACCACCCCCACCCCCCCTTCCCAACCCCCAAAATCCAGGCTAATACTCCAAGAGGGACTTTAAAACAGGGGCTTTGAAGTACTGGCGATATGGGCCATGCTGCATGGTTTCTGGCCTTGGGCAACACACACACACACACACATGCACACATGCACACATGCACACGCGTGTGCACACACACACACACACACACACACACACACACACACACACACACACACACACACACACACACACACACACACATACACACACACACAGAATCACCCCTGTATATGATGTAAAACACATATCAACCCCATACTGTCCCTGATTTAATGAAGGGATTCCACTGTGAGGTTGCAGAGAGTGCACTTGTGTGTATGTGTGTGTGTGTGTGTGTGTGTCTGTGTGTGTACATGTGTGTGTGTGAGTATATGTGCATGTGTGTAGACTCTTAAGTAGTCTCCATCATGCAAAAAGAAAAGGGCGTACTGAAAAGGGGGGAGGGGAGGAGGGAAATGGGGGAGGATGGGGGTTACTGATCTTAGTCCTGCCTGTCTGCCTATGCCCCCCCCCCACACACACACACATAAATACACACACACACACACACACACACACACATGCACACACACACACACACACACACACACACACACACACACACACACACACACACACATACACACACACACTCACTATGCTTGTGTGGTTCATTGGCTGAGCAGATCGGCATCCCTTTAAGACCACCCCTCTTCCTTTGCCTGCCACTGCTGTTGTTATGCTACTGGCTACACTGGCTGTGAGCTGTCAGGCCTTGGAGAGGCTTAACAGTTAAGAGGAGGGATGCTTCTCAGAATGAAAATATGTGTGTGTGTGTATGTGTGTGTGTGTGTGTGTGTGTGTGTGTGTGTGTGTGTGTGTGTGTGTGCACACTAATATCTCTGTACCTCAATGTGTGTGCATGCAAGACAGGTGAGTATATATGTGTGTGTATGTGTGCGTGTGTGTGTGTGTGTGTGTGTGTGTGTGTGTGTGTGTGTGTGTGTGTTGTGGGTGGAGGCGAGGGGGGAAGAGGTGGAGGCGAGGGTGGAGGTGGGGTTGCACCTCTCCGCTTGGGGCTGTGATTAACAGCTTCACTCGGACACACACGGACACACACCCCGGCACATCTCCCGCGCTGTAATCACACACTCACGCTCTGTAGTTACGAGGTGGGAGGAATAAATTCTAGCTGAGGGATTGGAAAAGGAGGATGAGGTGTGTGTGCGTGTATTTGTTTGGCTTGGTGGAGTGTGCATGTCTATGTGTGTGTGTGTGTGTGTGTGTTTGTGTGTGTGTATATGTATGTGTGTGTGTGACTGTCTGTCTGTGTGTCTGTTTGTCAGATGGGGGGGGTGTAAGCTTGGAGAAGCTTCACAGCAACACAGCAGACAGAAAGGTGTCAAGCCTGAAAGTGTTTGGGAAAATACAAGGTTGGTATGATGGAGACAGGGCCAAGTGTGAATAAATACAAAAGGTGACATGTTTTGGATTGGAACAGAACCATGAACACAGATAGATTTCAAAAAATGGGAAAGGATAATAAATGGGCATAGCAGGAGCTAGGAGGGGTTTGAAAAGTATGAATAAAGGGCCCCCTAGCCCCCCCAAAAAATGCTTTTTATCATCAAGTGTAGTTTGATGGCAGCCTTGAATTGAAGCCTTAATGTAACCGAAATGCAATAAACAAACACTGAATCGTTTATTTCTATTCAACTGGAGTGTTTTTCCCCCGAATCGAGACTCAAGTGGACACAGTCATTACCTCAGCACTACACTGCATTATACAGCAATCATCAGCCAAAGTGCCTATTCAAACAGATGCGTCAAACGCCACTCAAGCCTTGTGGCACTGTCAAGTAGCACAGAGCCTGGCATCCCACCGCTTGGAGAGCTTATGGTCAGTTTATCGGTGGTACTTTACTGCCTCCTAGTGGCCAGAGCTCAAAATCCAAACGTGCTCAGTTCCAGAAGCCCAATAGTGTTTGAAATAAAGCAGTGGATCTTATTCCCTTGTAAGCATGAAATCTAAATATCTTTGGAACCTTTTATGTTCTCATGCTCTTGCCTGAACAGTTTTGCCTGTAAAAAAAAAACAATCTGTCCTTCCAGCCTAGAATATACTGTACATAAGGATGTGCAGGCCTAAAACTTGATGTTTCTTTTAACATATTAACTTCTGAGCTTGGCACATTATCCTAACGTGATGATAAATTTGGATTTTAGTTGGACTAAATGGTGTTTTAGCCCTCCTCTCACACTCTCAGCGTACCAACATCACTCTTCTATAGCTTTTAGGGTTGAGACTGTAGGCCAGCGTGTCTTTGTAGCTGTTCTCTTTTCTCCTGGCCTAAAAGGCATTATGTCCAGGGACTTGTGGTGTCTACGTCACTCCACTGTGGTGAGCAACTCTGAGGGCATTAGCAGATGTGTCCTGTTTCTCCTCCTCTGTCCCCAGCGAATGGCAGATTTCCATAGGACTCTGCAGTGTTGGCGGCCTAAAACAACATCCCCCACACTGCCAATTCAGACATGTTGTCTTGGGTTATATCTAGCAAGGCTTTTGCACAATACCATCAGCCAAAGGGTTGTTTTTTTTCTCTATTTTCTTTTCAGTAAAGTGCTGGATTCAGAGGCTGAGGCATTGTTGTTGGTATGACAGGTGGGAAAAATGGT
The DNA here is from genome assembly GCA_030347295.1 of Setipinna tenuifilis. Taxonomy (NCBI): domain Eukaryota; kingdom Metazoa; phylum Chordata; class Actinopteri; order Clupeiformes; family Engraulidae; genus Setipinna; species Setipinna tenuifilis. The sequence goes on along the minus strand of CM059275.1, from coordinate 26,072,068 downwards.
CGCTCCTTACCCATAGGAAACTCGGCAGGGAAGGCATTTTACAGTAATGGGGTGACTCTGAGAGCCAGCAGGGCTTTTCAGAAGGGCCTTTTATTCTTGTCTTAAGCTTTTCCCCTGCTAAACGTGTTGCTGTAGTAACAGCCATTTTACTTTGAATGGCTTTGCGTTTGGGTTAGTGTGAATCAACAACAATCCAACAAAAATATTTTTATTTGATATTTTTAAGATCAAATGTCATATTTATCCTAAATTGAAGATTGTTATCAATGACATGTGCTCCTGTTATATCAGTATTGCATTACATTACATTATATAACACTTAGCCAATACTTTTATCCAAAGCTACTTACAATAGAGGACACAAATCAAGCTACAGCTATGCAGTGGAGGACAGAATAAGCAGGAGTGTAAGACAGGACAGTGACGGTAAGTGGATTTACATTATAGCTTACAGGTTGTACATTTCATGACTGTTGCATATTAAAACTATGGTAATCTGCATGTGGTAATCTGTATTTCTGCATAATTGGGTGGTGCTACCTTTTACAGGGGGTTACTACTTTTCACATTTTGAATTAGTTACAGTTATATGCCAGTACACCCCAACTCTGACATTTTTTTGTCTTTTTGTGGGGCACTTGGTCCTGATCAGGTCAGATTGTACTGACAGTTTTCTGACAGTTAACTGCAAGGCAACAGCCCAAGGCATTACTCTCCCAGGGTGAGTACTCTTATCTAGATCTACTTAAGTCCTGACATGTTTTAATTCTACCTGTGCACATGTCACTGTGGGGTTTCACTACTTAGCTCATCTACCTTGCTGAGAACTTGTGCCTAGTAGAATCAGCTGGTTTAGTGAATAGTGCAAAGATGTGGTACATGGCTTTTTACTCTCTGCAGCTATCACACACAGTATTCCAAACTACCACACTGAGTATTGAGTGGGTGTTACAAAGTAAATGTCAAAACAAGCCATACATTTTCCATCAGTAATCCTTATTTCATGATCTTATTTCATGGAATCACTTTTCCAGAAAGCAGGTTTCGTCACTTACGTAGGTAAGTTAACCCCAAGGCAAGTGAGGAGTTCATTATCAATCTCCTGCCTGGAATTTCCCCCCTAGTGTTCTCCAAGTGGATTTATGTCCGTTAGCCCTCAAATAGAAGCAAACTACTATGAATACAAAATAATTTAGGAATATAAAATAATAAAGAAATGTATCATTAAAATGTAACATTAAAAATGTTATGTACAATGTCCTTATTATTATTCAGATTCCTTTACTACTTACTACTTACAAACTACTTTGGGTTGGGCATTCTCTAGGCAAAGTGGAGTCAGCTTTGCAGTATAAACTGGTCATAGGCCTCCGCATACTGGCTTTGACTAAAGTGTGCAACACTGTGCTACCGACATTCTATAAGTTCTAATGTATTCTATTCTATTCTATTGTTTTTGATACAACCTCACACGTTGTCTGCCATCTGCCGTTATGTCGATTACAATTCAAGTCTGTTTTTTTTTGGTGCTACTTAAATCCATTGTTTATCACAACTGCTGTAGATGGATTCCAAAGTGTCGAAGGCAGTGTGTGAAGCCCTGAACTTCTGTACAGTATCAAGTGAAGCTTGAGTCTTTATGTTCTCATACTCCCACAGTGAGTGCTTGTGCTTGAGCTATGGGATACACTGACACAAAATGTGTTCAGGCAAGTATCTTCACAGTTGTAGATACAAAAGTGGGCATTTCGTTTGAGCAGACCATTTGTCCTACACCTCAATGTACAACAGTCAAAGAGTCTCTATATGTGATTGCAGACAGTTTTCACTGTGAAAGGGAAGACCATTGCCAAGATCTTTGATGTACTACACAGGGCCACCATCAGTATTGCCAGTATTGCTGCGGCAATAGTACACACTAAAATGGCTGTGTACCAGGGATGGAAATGAACTTTTTTGTTCACCTGCCACTCTACCAGCCACTCAACATTTTTACCAGCCATTTTATATATTCAACCATTCCGCACATTTTAATGCCTACAAATGTAAATATTTTCCAATTCAGTTTGTTACAGAGCTGATTATTCTGTTATTGTGTTACAAATACATGAGATAGGCATAGCCTAACAATATCTCTTTTTGGTCATAATACAAACTCTGTTCAAGGGTTACTGGCAATGTGAAACAGGAAATGAAGCCAAAGTGACTCAAAATGACGGTTTACAGGAAGTTTGTGTAGCTTGTGTAATCCTGTTTCAGCTTCTGTTCTGTTGATTGATTGATTGATTGATTGATTGATTGATTGATTTTATTTGACAATCTCAGTTCTTGCATAAAAAGTAAATACATGATTCAGTTTAGGTAAACTGCACCACATACATACTAAAAATAAACACAGAGAGTCAGGATAACACAATAAAGCTCGAAGGCTTATTTCCATTGTGGTCCTTTGATGTTGGATGGCAGCAGGTGTTAAAATGTCAAGAGTGGCAGTGTGATACAGCTACATTTAAAAAAAAAAAAAACGAAAAAAAACAACAACTTACACAGATCATACTATATCATACATCACAAATAAAATCATACATCATAAATAAGATTACTATACATCATAAAAAAACAATTTAAGACCTATACTGACTGATCCCTCATCCAAGTCTTCAAAGCCCGTTTGAAACCATCTGAGCTAGTGATAGTCTTTAAATTACCTGGTAGGCTATTCCACTTACAAAATGCAACATATACAAAGGAATCCTTTCCTACTTCAGTTTGCACTTTGGGAGGAACAAAATCTGTGGCACTCCCTCTTGTTGAGTAGCTGTGAACGTCCCTTACTCGACTAAAAAAATTACTTAAATATTTAGGGACATGACCATTAACAATCTTGTGAACCATGTTTATTTGGATTTGAGAGACTCTATCCTCTACTCTCGGCCAACCCAACCCTGTAAAGTGAACGGGATCAAGGTGAGTTCTAGGGGGCAGATCTAGTATAATTCTTACCAGTTTATTTTGTGAGATCTGAAGCTTATTCTTAAAAAACTTACTTAGGCCATTATACCAAGAACAGCAGGCATAATCATAATAGGGTTGAATTATAGCACCTGCTAGGGTCAGCCTAGCTTTCTTTTCCAGATACTTGGAAATTCTGGCCATATAACGAACACGCTGATTTACTTTAGTGATTACTTTCTGGGCTTGACTAGCTCCAGACAACTGACTGTCAAGCACACACCCGAGATAACTGACTGCGTCCTTGGCGTGAAGTGCCGTATTCCCAGCTAATACCTCAAAACCTGGGTTTTTATTGAACTTCACTCTAGACCCAAACAGAATGGATTCAGTTTTACCAAGATGAAGTGATAACCTATTAAATGATAGCCAATTGCTCACATTACAAAGTTCAAGACTTAAAGTTGACTCAACAGTCTTTTTGTCCTTGTGTGAAAACACTAATGCAGAATCATCAGCAAATAAAAACAGTTCACATGAGCAAACAGATTTCAGGTCATTGAGTCAGCCAGGACACAAAGAAAGTGAAAACGGCACCATTAGGTGGTTAGAAATATGTAGCAATATCTGCCTGCAACTATAGAATGTACTTCATTAGCCTATTCCAACTGTATTCAACTGCTCTGGGCCTCTGTTGCTTTATGGTAAAGCCTGCCTCCATACTGGGGTACCGAGGGTGCTAAGAACCCTCTACTAAGCAGTACTAAGATGTTTTTATATTCTAATTTCACCATCTAAGCAATTTTAAAATATTACACAATGAAATCATGACATCACAGTACATGAAAAGTGACCGATATGTATTTAAAAGTCATTTATATGTAGTAGTAGGCTACATTAAGGTCAAAGGTGAAATCTTATTGAGACAGCTTAGCAGCTACATCAGAGATCCTTAGTTGCTGCTGATAATGGCACATACACCTATGACCGATCACTCACAAATCATAATACTTACCCGCATTTGGCGGGTGGGTGGTGGTTAATTTCCATCCCTGCTGTGTACTCACTCTTGATCCCCCGCACAGGTGCACACAAAAAGTCATGACAACACAAGTAGGCTACTGTAAAACAGTCAATGATGAACAAAAATATCACAATACCTCACTTGGTAAAATCAAACCGCATCAATAATTGGATTAGGTAACACTTGATTTTATGGTTCCTTTTTTTCAGTGTCACAACCATGGGAACACGTAGGCTACCTGTTGTGGCGGTAGTGGTGCATGTCTGCACTGAATGGGGTGCCAGGTGATTTGTTTAACCACTGCTCAGTGTTATTAAATAATGGAGTTAAACAATATAAGACTGTTGAAAACAATATGTAGGGGAGAGCGGGGCACAAAGTCACGGTTTTTGCTTTTGGGCTGATATCACAAGATATACTGCAGTACCACAATTTCTTTTTTTTACACAAGCAACATACACCTCTCTGCTACATATGAGCAGTGGAAGTTTGTTATATAAACCTACCATTCGTTTACAATTTCAGCAGAAGTGAACTATGTAAAATGTTACAACTTACCCCATTGGTGGGGTAAGTTGTAACAGGTGGAGGGTTAGTTGTAACACATACTGGAAATGTTTGTTTTAAACAATTAATTCAGTATTTATCAGTATCAGTATCAGTATTTCAGTTCATCAATATATGATGCTAAAAGACACTTAATTAGCAAACAATTAAAAATAAAAACATAAAAAATAACAGAATTTTAAAATGATAGGAATCCAATTTAAAAGTAGTCACTTTACTGTGAAAATGTGAATATGAAAATTATGAACAAAACTAAAAACAAGTAAATATGTTTAACACATCAAATATAAATAACTGTGATAATTACAGTATTACTTGAATATTTTAATAAATTATAGGCTATAGGGGCCTATGCCATTTCTGTGCACGCGCGCACACAACCCATTCAAAAGTAATAATAATTTTAAAATCAAGTAGTTATTACAATGTAATAGTAATTACATTCAAGTACTTATAATATAAATACAATAAATAAATAAATAAAAATAAATATTAAATATTAAATATATGATTAGTATACTGTGTTATATAAATAGTTAATATAGGGTTAATTGTAACACTGCGTTACAACTTGCCCCGCAGCCTCAGTCTTCACTTTTGCCAAGCTACCACTGGATACAAAGTAGCAACCAACTTTACTGAGGTATCATTTTGTAAAGGTGAAAACACTGATTCAGGCGATATCTAAATTGTTACGGTCACTTTCACACAGGCTTCACAAAACAAAAAACTAACAACATAGAAAAAGTTACTTATATGGTGCCAAAATGAACTTCTTATGAAATCTCGCCGAAATATTTACGTTGACGTCTCAAACTTTTCCGCAGGCTTCTAGTAACGGAAATGAACCAGTGGACGGAAATAAACAGAAATTGACTTGTGCGTCTGGATAAAATGTCCGTGTTTCAACTTGCCCCGCGTTACTTTGTGCCCCGCGCTCCCCTAATGAAGGCTTGGTGCAAAATAAAATCAAAGAGTCAATAATCAGTTTCTCAAATTATTATTTTCGTTTTCCGTCACACATACATGGTTTTCTTATAAGCATTTACAAAAATAAACAGTTGCTCCAGCGACAAAAATACCATACAAAAAAAAAACATAAACTGCTTTGTATTGAGAAGCTGATAGGAGCATAGGCAGTATAACAAAACAGCGGGCTACTCCCGTTTGTATAAAAGAGATGAACACCAAACAAAAATAGAAATCCCAAAAGATACTATATAGGCTATTCAAAGGAACGCCAGCAAAACAAGGAGTCTGAAGTACCGGCGTTCTACCGAGCACGCTGAAGGTATGGAGAGAATCCGAAACGTCGGCTCCATTGAGCCCCTCCAAAAAAAAAACACGTAACTAAGACAAGGCATGCCAAAACACGAGTCTGTGGGCCAGGAGAAGAACGGCCACTGTCTAGCACAATACCTGCTGAAGGCGCTGTGCAAAGCAGACACACACAAAAAAACGACCCGCACGCTGAAAAGCAAGAGAGTGAGCGAGAGGGCGAAGCTACCTGCAGGAATTGTAAAGACGCCGCCCATTACCTGTATGATGTCTCCAATGTTTATTGACTCGCGTTAAATAAAAAAAACACCATACATATTAATAAAGGAAGGCGGACTTACCACACTGTACTGCACATAGGCTACCTCATAACCCTGACCATGAAAAAAACGCCCAAACCTGCTCTTTTGGGTATAGGCGTGTGCAGTAACTGCACTCATCACAAAACCAGCAGTTTGCTTTGGCTCTATGACTCGGATCTTTTTTCTTCTTTCTGCTTGCTGTGTGTGAATTTTAACTTCAGTATCCCTATAGTCTGCCTTAAATATTTCTGTGAGACGTGACATCTTTTTGCATCTTTTTTTTTTCAAAGAAGGAAAGGTAAGCATTTTATTTCCACATTATCCACACATTTTCACATCTGTTAAACTCTTGGGCATGGACAGAAAATATTTTGGTATATTGGTATGTAAGTGTTAATGAAGAAAAAGAATAAAATATATGGCAAATTCGGTATAGTTACAGTCTGCATATAGTTATATGAACACTGTATTCCAACTTACACAGAGGCATAACAAATTACAATATACAAAAATTACAAAATAAAAAATACAAAAATATAAAAAGAGCAGAACCAGTGTTTTTTAACAGATTCTAATCGTACCAAACCGTGCACTGAAGTAATGGTGATATAAATGAAGATGTATATGCTAAATAATGAAATAAATTTCTTCTGAAAACTAAATGGACGAGCACAAAACTGGGCTTTCTTTGGACAACGGAAATATGTATATTGACCTTTATAATGACCAAGATAACAGTTTAAAAGTAAAGGTAGCAAAATGTCCTAAAATACCCTGGTCCTCTATGGGAAGAACAGTGAAATATACAAAAGAGTACATCTCGCAGACTGGACGGCTAATATTATGTGATTCCTGTATTATGTAAGGATCCACTTTCTCAGACCAACGACGAAACTGAGTGTGGACGAAGGTTTTCGCATATTCTGGACTTACAGGATAGAATAATCATAGACATATGCATTAGAATAGCGAACATCCGAGTAACACAATATTTATCTGACTCCATGAAATAATAAGATTACCTCCAATATCACCAAACAGCATAAGGGCTAATAACACAGTAATGGCATGGCACAAGAGGAGAGATATATGAATGGTAAATGAATAAACAGTTTATTAACCAGAGGCAAGTTAACCGTTACAATTAACACAGATTCACTGTAATGACCAAATAAACCAGATATCTAAAGTAAATCAGAGAGAAAGAGAGAGAAAGGGAGAGAGACACACACAGCGTGTGGGAGCGTCATAGCAGAAAGACAACTCAAAGGTTTTCACTAACTTTCCCACACTGTTCCCCACTGTCCCCACACTACCAGCAAACCTTAGGGGTTGACAGGGCATAGATAACCTACCTACCTACCTAAACACAAGAGCATGCAAGAGCAAGCATTGGAATTTCACTTGCCAGTGAAGTTATCACACGCTTCAGCAGGCTTAGACTGGTATTTTTAAGTGCCATACAGCTGTGCCGAAAAACAACCACACACAAGGCCCCAGGACAAAATACCGACCAGCCCCTCCGCACCTCCCCTAGGCATATATGACAAGTGTGGGAGCAAAAATACAAAAAACCTCAACAAGATAATTTGACTGTCCCTCACTGGTTAAAAACTGTAATGTTTTGGTGACCACATTGCATTTTCTACGTCTTTTCAGACAGGATGAGATTTTTTTGAATATGCTATGCCCAGAAAACAGTGTTGCTACCAGTCAGATTTTACCAAGAACAAAAATTCCACCTCCAGCTGCCTGCCCATCCCATCCATTTCTGTTTCAAACAATCACAGTGTATTGTAACAATTACAGTGGAATGTAGCCCATTTAAAAGTCATGTCATGTAGCCTAACTTTTTTGCAACCTAACTTAAAATACTGTATTGTGTAAATATTGCATATTATGTGCAACAGTGCTACCTTCATATCATACATACATAATACATAGTGGCCAGAAATATACTGCATTTAAAGTGGTTCAGCACTACCATGAAAAAAAATAATGAAATGGTTTGGGGCCATTTAGCTAAACTTGTGTTGCAGGTTGGCAGGGATCCAGAGGCCTGTGTTCAACTGAGGTTTACATTTAGGTAAGAATGGCGTAGAACAAATATATATGTTTTTTTTTTTTTTTTTGCTATTTTAGCATCAGTGGAAGTGAGGCAAATGTCATCCATAAATTATACTATTGAGACCAAACCTATAGAATTGATTAAGTAGTATAATGTCTTCGTAGCACACCATCACAACTTCTGTAGCATGAATAATTTATACACACACCAACGGTAGGACTTCAAAACTGATATTCTGTTGTTCTCTCAGTCATGGCACAACCTTTCCCAGACATCAAATCTAAGCACAGCTTAGTTGCCAAACATGTCACAGAAGAAAAGTGGAACAGACTGACTGACATTGTGACCAAGTCCTCTGGCTTCACTTTGGCCAAAGCTGTTGCTTGTGCTGTTGAATTTGAGAATCAACATTGTGGTATCTATGCTGGTGATGAAGATTGCTACCGCGACTTTGCTGATGTCTTTGAGCCAATCATTTGTGAACATCATAGTCTCCCAGCTCACTTCAAACATACGTCAAACATGGATCCTACCAAACTGAAGCACAAAATCTGTGAAGAAATTCCAGTGCACTCTGCCAGAATCCGCGTTGGTCGCAACATTCAAGGATTTAGTCTTCCCCCTGGTATGACAAAGGCACAGCTTGTTGGTGTGGAAAACCTTATGAAGAACGCTTTCCAGTGCTTCTCCGATGACCTTGCTGGTACCTACTATCCACTCGCTAGCATGGATGAAAAGGTTAGACAGCAACTGGTTGACGATCACCTTCTCTTCATGTCTGGAGATCCAAACTTCAAAGTTGCTGGTATGGAGCATGATTGGCCGGAGGGCAGAGGTATCTTTTTCAATGCTGAAAAAACATTCATTATCTGGGTTAATGAGGAAGATCACCTCAGAATCATTTCCATGCAAAAGGATAGAGATGTCCATGCTGTTTTTGAGCGTCTTGTCAGGTGAGCACATATTACAATTTTACCCAAATTTAATCTTTTTATCTCCTTATTTTTGTTATTTGTTATTTTGTTATTACTCTAATAAAAAAAATACCAGTCTAAACAATGACAATATTCATTGCTGGAACATGAAGCAACTGTGAACTCAAAATGGCATCCAAGCAAAAAGTGGTGCCAGTGCCGCGATGACGTCACTTTTCAAGTTTCATTCAATATATTTGAGTTTCATTTCATATATTCAAACATTCCTTCCATATTCAGATTTTATTCAATATATTCAAGTTTCATTCAATATAAGAAATATATTCAATAAATAAATAAACGTTTCTTGATCAAGACACTCCATTTAATTTAAAATGTCTTCAAACATATTCAGGTTTCATTCCATATATTCAGACATCCATTCATACATAATGTGTATGTATGTATGTATGTATGTATGTATGTATGTATGTATGTATGTATGTATGTATGTACTATGTATGTGTATATAAACAAAATCCCCATTACAGCTCAAATGCTGAAAAGTTGAGAAATATTAGACAAATATTTAATAAGAATTATTATATTAATTATTATATTAATAACATTTTTTTTCATTTTTTAGAGGTATAAAGGTTGTTCAAGGTGCCATTAAGAAAGAATGGGGCAAGGACTTCCAATTCAGCCACAAATTTGGATACATTCACTCTTGCCCAACCAATTTGGGAACTGGCATGCGTGCATCTGTACACGTGGACTTGCCTGGATGGACCAAAGAAGGTCTTGATGCTCTAAAGGCAAAATGTAAAGAGCTAAAACTTCAAGTACGTGGTGCTCGGGGTGAATCTGGTGGACAAACTGGTAAGTCAGAATGAATTAATCTGTGTAATTAAAACTGGTTAAATCTTACTATTAAGTAGTATTTTGGATAACTGATTATTATGCAAAATGATACAGTACACCACATCTCAAGCCTGTTTGAGTAGATTGTGTTTATGGCTAACAGAGCTGAAATTGAAGCAGGATGACAACACCATGTGGTAGTGCCAGCATGTACCGTTTTTTTTTTTTTAATACACTTTTATGTTTTATACACACTATGTCATGAGATATTACTTCCTGCATCTTAAAGGTAATTATTTCTTCCAATGAGAAACTATTTTGTGAATAAAAATGCTAAATGTGGTCCAATTACAAAAATCTAGAGTGGTCAATTCTAGAAATGTAAGTGGTGCTACAATACAATTTGGTTGAACAAAAATCTCCCTTTCTCTCTGTTGTAGGACACACTTATGACATTTCCAACAGACACCGCCTGGGCTATTCTGAAGTTGAACTTGTTCAATGTTTGATTAATGGTGTCAACACATTATACAAAGTTGATTTACAACTGCAAAAGAAACATGTGTTGCTTGACAGTGACAGTGGTTATGACTGCAAGACCTTAGAGGAGTAAGTGATTGCTTATGGCTTAAGGGGGCTATAATGCAGTGATCAAAGTGACCATACTACCAGTGAAATGTTTTCTCAAAACTATATCTGAACTAGATGTACCACATAGCGTTACATGGTATGACCGCCGAAGTGTATTGACATGTGAAAACTGTTGGTATGATGAGTGTGTGATACAGCAGTGTTGTGAGGTAAGAATGTGTAGAAATGATTTCCTGGAAGTGGGCATGCATGTATGTTGGTTTTGAATGAATGACATTCTGTGTGTTTGTGTAATGTGTATGAGTGACGGATAGATGTTGTCATAGTATGTATGTAGCCTACATGTGTTTCATTTCGTACAATTACAGCGCCCCCTATGGGCCAAATTTTATGGCATGTGCTGTGCTTTTAGAGGTCTTTGTGCTGATCATGCATGACATATTTTGTGCAGTTCCCACCTTCTCAATCTAAGTTCTTGGCAATGCAAAATCCAGATTTTTGCATTTAACTATATCACTAGGTGGCGCTATGCTTTAAGTGACTGTTTATAGCCTGGGTCAATACGTCTTTGTAACACCGGCACACTAACACAAAATTGTTGTCTTGGACAAAATTGTTTTTGGATCGCCCCCTTTGACAAAATGTCACACAATTTGGTGCACGTGAAAAGGTAGCTGTTTAGAGTTGGCATGTCAACTTTCACCAAATTTGAGCAATTAGAAACCAAGATATGGACTTTTGAAGAATTTTAAGCTAAGATTCAAATTTTCATTGACATGTAACTTGGGGTGGCCCTTGGTAGCCAAAAGCTTTTAGTCCCTCACAAAGTTCTAGAGATACATGCCTACAAAGATTCATGTCCCCCAGAGTTCCACGGGGAAAAAAAAGGGAAAAAAGTTTTTTTGGGCAGTACCAAAATGACTGCTTTCGCTAGCATCGGTCATAATAATATGACATAATGAACACAAACACAGTATACACACATATACAGCTACATAGGATAATATATACATGTATGCATAAATGCCCTACCAACCACCGCAATCATCTTGTACCCCATATTCCCTCTCCGTTTGTGGGTCATGTACTGCTTAGGTGTTTTTTTCTTTCTTTCCCGTATTTTATTGCTTCTTTTTTATTTCTTTATATATAACTATATATTATTTTTAAAAGGTGGTGAGGGTGGGACAATGATGTCCCAAACAATGTAATTAACTGAAAAGTAATTGTGACTTGTCGTACCTTTGTTCTCTTACATTTTGTTATGAAAAAATCCACAATACATTTATTTCTTTTATTTTGGCAAACGTCTTTGTGTGAAATTTAGGTCTCTGATTTAATGTGAACATTTGCCTAAAAATGTTGTAGTAATAGGGTTTATGCTAATAGAATTTCTGACTCACAGGTCACTTTACACTAAGGGTACATAAATATATATTTATTAATATATTAACTACTGAGTCCTACATGATTTAGTATTAAATCATGGTTAAACTTTCTAACTTTATAATAAGGTTACATGAATATGGCAGTTTTATATATATACAGATACATATACAGATACAAATTTACATATATATACATATACAGATTTAGTAGAGATAATCATGTATGCCCCTGTTGGTGATGTGTTAAACATTAATGCATAGTTATCTTGTAATTATTCATGTATGTACTAATCATTAACTGTCTTGTGCTTTACAAAGTAGTTAATACATTAATAAGTGCATATTCAAGGATGGCTTAAATGATAAGAGGTGTGGCCCATAACTTGTTTGACAGTGTGTTGTGGCCCAAGATGTATCAAAGCCAACTGCTACTATTTGGACTTGTCTTGATTAAAATGATATCATCCAGTCATATGTTGGAGCTCACAAAATCGACGTGGCTCCTCTACTCTATTTATTCTGTTTTATGTTTTGAAATGTTTGTGGAAATTTCTGTGCATGTATATATATATATATATATATATATGTGCTACCACTGCAAAGCAATTGCCCTACTTGGGACAAATAAAGTACTAAAAAAACAAAACTGAACGGTGCAGTTATACAGCCATGGCAACGCAACTTCACAGGCACGGAGGCAATAAATATTCCACCAGTTACACAATCATGTTGACATTAATATCTTACTATACAGAACAATAATCCAATGTCATACAGTATTACTTTCCAGCCAGGCACAGTGCAATACTGCTTAGACAGTAGAGGGAAGATCGAGCAGAGTGTGTGTGTCTGTGTGTGTGTGTGTGTGTGTGTGTGTGTGTGTGTGTGTGTGTGTGTGTGTGTGTCTGTGTGTGTGTGTGTGTGTCTGTGTGTGTCTGTGTCTGTGCAGGGGGGATATTTGACAAGCAGAATGAAATCTAATAGACAACTCCACTGTCTACCATGGCCTGTCTAAATAAGCAGTATCAGGCAAGTTCCTAAGCTCCGCTATCTCACTGTGTTTAACTATCTGAGAATCTGCTGTCAGTGGCAGTGCGTGTGTCTCTGCAGAACAGCATTTCCCTTCAGTGAAACCAAATGACAGTCTTGTCATAAGATCACTGTTTCTTTTTAGGGGCAAGCCTGGGAGTACGTCAACTGAGAAATAACAAGGTCCATCTGGCATTTGGAAAAAAAAACACCATTGAAAATCCAAAATCATGTGACTTTATGTCATTTTTTTTATATATTATATATAATTTTTACATGTGTCAGATGAATCTTGTTAATTCTTGTTTTCCGAGTGTTCAGGTTACTCATGGACAGACATTTTAAAGGTGCCTACAGGCCCAGTTTGCCAGCCTGCTGACATACGACATTAAATTGCATCCCATCTACATCAGCCAGAGTGTCCACAAAGAGCTCATGACGGCCTGTACAGCACAGTAATATCTCCTCAGGGCCAACAGGAGGACACATGAGGACTCTGACTTGTATGCACAGGCACAGGCACTGACGCAACACGATACCCATTAAACCTGCCAGCTGATGTGTGCCATAGTCTGCTGTGACAGGTTTGATCGCTCATCACTCACTTCATGCTGCATGGCAAAGCCCCATTTCATCTCCCTCCACTCCCTCCTATCTCCCCGCAGAGTTTCTGGGAGAACACAGGGAGACATGACAGAATGCATTCTCTCAGGATTCACTGTCTGCGGCCTAGCTGGGATGATCCCCACAGCTCTGGGGCTTCACAGAAGTGGTTCCTGATAACACAAACACACACACACACACACACACACACTCTCTCTCTCTCTCTCCCTCTCAAGTATGTGTTTGGCAGTTACAGTTATGGTATTTGACAGATGCTTTTCTCCAAAGCAACGTACAACACTATAAAAACACCAAATTATAAACAACTACAAACAAAACATACTCTGTAATTATAAAAAGAAAAAAAGGAAATCATTATATTATTTGGAAGTATAATCAAATCATAACATAACATAACACATCTAAGTTGATACAGACAAATAAACACTTAAAATAGCTGCTAATTAATCAACTTACAAGTATAAACAAAAGAGATGTGTATTTAAATGTGTATTTATCTTTAAATTCAAACTATTGCAAGGCTTATTTTTCATGTCAAGTACATGTTTTGCTAAATTGGCATAATCTATGTGGTTTTCTACCACTGGATAAAAACACAACTATACTCCGTGTTGACTTTATGTCTCAACATATATTAACAGAAACTTGTTTATCAGAAGGCACATTGTACATAATGTTGCGTGTATTTACACTCTTTCTTAAACTGCACTCCATGATGTAGATACACTGTGAAAGGGACTATTAAAATTAAGTGTTACTCAGGGGCATGCTCCAAACATCTTGTAAAGAGATATAGCAAGACTGCTTACCAACCTTAAACAAAAGGTTTAAGCTTTCATACATATTTGTATATTTATAGACATTTTTTTCTCTGACATATCAAATGCTTAAAAGAAGTTCTTGCATTTGTTGATGTAGGAAATCCTATTATTTATCAAACTTGCCCCAGAGGCCATCCTCTTTCATTGTTTATGATATTTGTCAAATATTGAATGTTGTTCAGAGAACTAGCAGCCTTCAAGTTTGTAAGTTTAAAATGGAATTAAACATTTAGCTACTGACAGCCTTTTAATATTGTTTATGGATACACTGAAGATTGACCTTGCCTAACTTAACTGTAAAACGCTGCAGTTAGACTATTAAGGAATATTGGCAATTAAAATTCAAACAGTGTATTGCTTGATGTAGCAGAGCCAAACACGCTGTTATAAAAACCTGCATTTTGGGGGGCAGCTTTTAAAACAAACAGCCATATCTCTCTCTGGCTTCAGTATAAGCATGCCCTTGCCGTGCTAATTATGAGTGTTTCAGTGCTAATGCAATCAACCTCATGCCTCAGCGGCAGCTCGCAAAACATCTCAGTCTGGACGGTCTCCAGGGGCTTAATGGACAAAAGCGATCAAGTCAATGTCAGAGGAACAACAAAAAAAACTTTCTTGGGTAATTAACAACCATTTTAAAATATGTCAGTCAACATTAATTTCTATAAGGCTTAATTTGATGGATGCACACTGCAGGTTCTTATTAATAATAGTAAAGGTCATTATGTAAATCTATTTTGCGTTGCTAGGGGACATTGATTATTTTACAACACACTGTCACAAACACACTCACAAACCTTTACCGCATTATATTGCACATAATGCCATTATAAGTTACAGACCTTGTTGACATTAGTTGACAGTTTGGATGTCGTAATTATGGGATAAATATGAATTAAATCATGTGATGTTTCTAAAATTATTCAAGGACAACATTTTGAAACTATTCCCTTTTGATGTTGCAGTATTTACAAAGTGCAGAGAGGGCCATTAGACAGCCTGTGAGCCAGATCAGGCCCGCATAGTGCTTCAATGCAGCCCCAGCAATGGGGAGAAAAAAAGTGCCTTCTTTATCCTATTCAATTCTGCTATTAAAATCAATCTAACAGATGTCGCTGTGTGAAATTACAATTTTGGCAATTCTCTTCTTCACTCCTTAAAGTAACAAATTCAAAATATAAACAGTTTGGCAAGATGAGTGCAGCAATGAAGAGAAAGGTTTACTCTGAATGTCACTCTGAAAGGTGATCTGATTGATATGTCAGGAAAGTATCTCTGCCTTCAGAGAATATAACATTGGCAGGCACATCAATACAAAACATCCTAATTATGCCGGAAATTTGTCCGCATGGGAGAGGCAAGAAAAAGCCATATGATTGATTCCCAACTTAACTGCCAGGTAGAATGTTTTTTACAAAGCTATCCTGTCTCCTGTCTACTGTACAGGAGCAATCAACAAAAGTGAACTATTTGCTGTCACATATAGGCTAATTGCCAATTGTTTCTAAAACACTGTATGGTAGAGGCAGCTAGTGTACTGTGCCCTGACAGAAAAATGTCAGTTTGAAAATGTGAGTATGAGTCGTCATAAGGTCACTCATCACATTGAAGTAACTGATGATAAGCTGGAATCTGCATTGTTAAACAGGGCCTCCGATTTCACTTACTTTTGATAGCACTGATATCAAAGACACTGTCCAGCTGCTTATATTCATCTGAGGAATTACTGACAAGTTTGAAATAGTGAAGGAGTTTCTTGCAATGGAATCAATGAAAGGGACAGCAAGGGTTTAGACCTCTACGATACGGTGTCAGGATGTGTGCAGAGACTTAACCTACCATGGACGAAGTTACTGAACATGGCCCTGATGGCTCTTTAAACCTCACCAGGAAGGACTCTGGGCTACTGAGTAGGATACAGGACAGGGTGGGATAGGAGAGAGGATGGCCCCAACTCAACTTTGATTTTCTTGCACTGCATCATTCATCAGGAGGCCTTGATGTCAGTGTTAAAGCTAGACCACATTACTAACAGTGTTCACTATACACTGAATTCAACAGGCATTTTGCTGACCAGCAAGATTGAGGAAGAGATGGGGCTGGCCTTTTACCAGCCACCAAGCACCTCTGAAGGCTCCCTGCAGGTCAGGATTTGGCAGGTCAGCTTCGGCCTGTTAGCAAGGCATTTCCCTGTTGCCATTTTCCAGAAATTGCATGATTTCCAAAACCATTTCCTTCATGATGATGGGTGGGCTCTCGCCAAAATTGAACAAATTTTTCAAGTTTTACAGGGCTCATTTCCGCCCCCATTTTAATTAACCATCTGAGGACCACACTACTGGTTAGTGTGAGGTACATCAGACGGCTATATCAAGGAAGGGCATTGGATGTTAAAAAATGGACGTGACATAGTTTAGGGACACCCTCATTAGCCCGCATTAGCTGAGACCATAACACCCACCAATCAGCATGGCGGATATGATGAAATTTCTGGAAAATGGTGATGAGGAATTGCCTTGCTAATTGGCTAAAGCTAACCAGCCCAATTCTGACCCCTCATATAATACCTCATTGTGCTATATAAACTGCTATCAATCATCTGAATTATCAGTCGAAGTGTGTTTTAAGTGTCTAGCCAACATGCTTGGGCAGATTTTTAATTTACTTTGCAACACCAAACAAGAAAAAAATACCTATAGGTGCCTAAAAAGAAAATTAATGTTTGACATAAATATCATTGAATGCAATGTGGCAAAAATCCACACACACATGGCAAAATCCACCCTTCTTTCACTATTTTTCCTATGATAAGTGGTGAATTACTGAATACGATCACTTTATCTACTGATCTATTGTTTTTTAATGAATGCCCTGTAAGCCTGTTTTGGTGAGAAAAATGCTTTAGTGCTCCTGTTTCAGGCTGTTCTAGTTTGGTGGAGGAGGTGGGGTGGGGGGCACGACAGGAATGTGGCTTTGCTAGTCACAGGCTACGACCATTCAAAGCCAAAGAACATTTTAAGAAAACAGCTTTAATATTTTCAGCTGTGCAAATGCTGACTTGGGCTGTTCTGGAAAGATCGTGTGCATCGCTGGCCATAGGTTGCAGGAACAGTCTGAAGAACTACAGGGCACCATCTATTGCTAACCGGAAAGGCTGAGTAAAATTCTAACTGTAAAACCAGATCTAATGGCATCGCCACCAAGCAAGGATCTTAAGAGGAGCATAAACTGAAGTGTTGTGTCTTTCTCACAGGAGTATGTGCCCCATAGCCCTTTCTACTCTGTTTTTAAAAGGCAAGGGGAAGGCAAAGGTGAAGGAGTAAGAATGTGGATTGAGATTGAGCTTTAAACACAGCTATAAAACAGTGACTTCTGTTTTCCATGTGACATGTCATAAAGAAAGAAAGAAAGAAAGAAAGAAAGAAAGAAAGATATACAGTGTTTTACTTATATTGCTTGCCAGCCCTCTGTGTCTCCAGCTTATTTTGTCCGGCCAAGCAGGGGTGCAACTACTCATTTCTAGGGGGGTATGCAAGAACAATTTTGCCCACCCCCCCCCCAAAAAAAAGTTAATAAAATAAGTAAATACAATTGAATTCCTATATTCTATTACTGTAAAATGAACAACCCCTGCTACCACAACAACAACCACAAAAAAACATTTCTCCCCCTTTAAAACCACTTGTCCTCAACATTGTACTCGCTCTGTTGAAAGGGGATGCAATACATACTGGCTATTTAACCTAAACATTAATGTGACACAACACAATTTACAATTGGAGACCAGAGGAGATTTCTCTAAGACTGCAAGGGAAGCTCTGCTTCCCTTAAATGTATAAAAACTGTAATGGTCAAATGTTTACAAAATGCCTTAAAACATGTTCATTTCAAACACCAGTTTGTTAATAAAAGGCCCATTATCACAAATCAACTGAGTTAGTGTTGTTAACTTAGCATTCCACTTTGTTCTCATGGCCTATGGCCAACGCATTTCGTCCAGCGTCATTGCACTTCAATGGCCCAGCACAGACCCCTAATTTGCTATGCATGGAAACTGGATGGTCATTGGAGAAATGCCATTTTTTCTCCCGCCCCAGGACGCAGAGCGTCTCTGGGGGTGAATGGAATGGTGGGCGGAGTTTTGCTGGCGTGGACTTCAAGCAGTCCCCGTGTTGATTGGTGAACCTCTGAATCCAGTTTTGATTGGCTGGCGTTTTTGATACATAGACGGTCACTTGGCTGCTGAAGCTCAGTCCCATCGCGGATGTTGCATGCGAAGTTGTAAGACAAGCAGTGACCAATTTGTTAGCATTTCCTTAGCGAAAATACTTGTTCATTTCTTACAATGTATATAAATCACACGCACACTTTTTTCTGTTTTGGTTTATTACAATTATCTCGTTCGTTTTTAATTTCGTTTCGTTAGAATCATACTGTTAGGTAGGTTGGCGCTAGTGCTACTTAACTAACCAACTAGCTCTCCTGAACTAGCCCGCTAGCGCACCTGCACTAGCCCGCTAGCAGAGCACTATGGCAGACCATTTTCTACAGAAGGAACGAAGGGTAGAATTAACGTATAAGTAAATGGACACATTTACAGCGTCTGGTTAATCCCCGCACCCAACTGAAATTACAGTAGTAAAACTCCTCCTCCTCGTCTAACCTACACTGTGATACACTGTGTCTCGGAGCGTGGGGCGCCGCCACCGCCCTTCGTCACCACCATAGCTACATACAGCGCAGAGAGCTGCGGAGAATGCGGTTAGATCATGCAACTGAGCTGCCACTTTATTCCCTAAAGTGTGGTCCGGTGTTGTGCATGATCAGACGTGATCCGCGTGCCAAACAACGCCACTTGGGTGCCGGCTACCCTTGCAATATGTAGTAGCCTGGTGCCATCTCTTTTTGAATATTGGAAATATTCCTTCCCTCACAAGTCATAACCTCTCTCTGGCGCCCCCTGTGGTCTGGCGCCCCCCTACAATGCATATGCTGCATATATCACTTTTGCGCCACTGCGGCCAAGCACATAGATAATTGTGTAATTGTGTAGTCCTAATAGCCAGAATGGCAGGTGTCATCTGTGCAGTTTCAAAGCCTAATAGAACACTGGGATAACTTGCTTGGCAACCAGAGATGTGGAGCTAACAACTGGGTCTTGCCCATAGCAACAGTGAGTTTAAAATTAGCAACAGCAGTTTTTTTTTCTGGTATATTAAGAAAAAAAGTTTTTCGCAGCAATAAATAGTTTCATAAAATGTGGTTTTAGAAATCAAAACAGGAAAAACATATATTTAGATAAGTCAAGTCTGGTAACAGTGGTACAAACTGGATAGCAGAAGTGCACTTTGAGTTGCAGTGCTGGTGTCACTTTTTTCTAGATGTTAATCACCACCTTTACTTTTCTCATAATCAGATACCAATGTTTCGAAAAGAGCAGTAACCGAGTGTCATTTACAAAAGATCTGAAGGAATAGTACAAACAAATCAGCATGTATGGCTCTGTTATCTAATGAAATGTCAGATATGTGTTGTTATGTGCTGTGAGATTTAAACTCGTTTTCCATATGCACTTCTGCAAGCTGGACAGTATCATGGACAGTAACAACATGAGCTCTTGAAGAAGTTTTCTCATTTGCAGTTCAGAAGGTTAACCCAAACTAACAGCAGGTAAGGCTTAGTGAAATCTTCTATATATCTCTCTATAGCCATTTAACTCACGGGGTGGCCTCACACTGTCTGTCTATGTAAATGGGGCCGAGGCCTGCTATAATGGGGCTATTAGAGGAGGAAAATGCAGCATGGTAGCAGCAGAGAAGCCAGAGCGCTCTAATTGCAGTCCCCATTGACCTTGCCCTACAGCTTCAGCAGACAGCCTTTGCGTGTCTGTTGGTAATGCAAACTGCAACATAATCACTATGTGTTATGACACAGTGAGTTTTCTTTTGCATGCTGAGACAGTGGAAGAGAGTGGATAGACATGAGCAATGGAATGAACTGTATATGTACACTGCTTGCTGCCCTTATGCTTATTATTATGCCTTGGTCGAAAATTTAGAAGAAGACCTCATGGTCAGATGTCAGATATGGGGTTTTTGGTAGATACCCCAAAGTTTTTGTGAGTGAGTGAGAGCAAAAAGGCAATTTACTGCTTAACTTTTGAAGGCTAACCAGATGTCAGATTCCTTGTGCAACTTAATCAAAAAAAGGAAAAGATGCAACATTTCAGTGAATCATTAGCTTTTTGCCATTCTTCTGGCTAGAAATTAAGTTATGTTTGTGGATCCATTGCATTTACTTGCATGGTGTCTCTCTCATCAAAAGATGGCAGCACCAGCTCGCCTTAGCAGGAAACTCCTCAGTCAGGCAGGGGGCAGTGTAACACACCAGCTCAGCTTGACAGTCAACACGTCTCCACAGTGAGCCTCTGCACAGCACCCACTAAAGCTTGAAGAGGGCCCTCACATATTTATGACTCTTAAGGCACTACAAGGGCAGCAGAGGTCTTATAAATGGCGGTAGCTGTCCTTCTGAAGCCATCAGAATGGATATCGGCTTTAAGACAGACATTTCCTCTTTGGTTATTTCTCCAAGACCAGTTTTTTCCTCCCTTCTGGTTTATTATAGTAGAGGGACTCTGTACAAAAGCAAGCCATTATATGAATTCTGGATGCATTATAAAACCAACAATATTTCAGCTTGGTATGAAGAAAATGTAAAAATCATCTTATATCGGCTTCCATGCACGAAAGGCAGCAATAATGAAATATGATATCCTCTTACCATTCTCATAACAAACTAATAAAGCATGTCTCGGTGCATTCAACCAATAGTTTATATTCATAAAATCCTAATAAATGCTTAAGTGCTCTAATGTTGGCAATAGAAATCTGGGCCATAAGATATTATCCTGCTTGCAATAAAGCAACATCAATCTGAAGACTTGGCGCTCCATGTGTAAGCCTTCCACAGTGAAACAGTAAATATTGCTAAGGGTGGAGAGAGAGAGAGAGAGAGAGAGAGAGAGGGAGAGTAATCAAGCTAGCTGAAATGATGGATGGGCTCTTATGAAAAGCATTTGATGGGTGAACTTGTGATTAAAAACTTTTTTGACAGAGCATCAAAAGAAGACCTGTATGTGGAATAAAAAAGCAAAAAGAACACATAACTACAAATCATTTATATAGGTTCCTAGAGTAACAAAAAAAATACAAAAATAACAACACCCGTTAAGTCATGCTCTTTTTTCTAATTCACCACCATTTTCAAAAAAAAAAGAAAAACATATCCCAGCATGTACACAAAAACCCCTGCATTTACACAAGGATCAGTGCAAAACTTCTGTAAACTTTTAAGCTTCGAACGTCAGAGCCTGCCAGTCGCAGCACACAACACGACCGCTCACAGCACAGGGGCTTTATCAAAAGAGGAGCTTAAGCACACGGTGATAATCTCATTGAAATTTCTGCAGCGCTGCGGAAAGTCCTGAGCATGCAGAATAAATTGTCCCTTAAAGTCTAATTAATCCTCAGGGAGACACTTGGTGACTGGCCCGCTGCCAATTATTGCACTTGATTTCACCTGGATGCAGGGAACATAATTAGGAACGTTATATAACTTTATTCTCCCTGTCATCTTGGACCTTGGTCCAAAATAACCATACTTTGAATTATGATGTATGTGACAGAACATTAATTATTGAGGGAGGGAAAGACAGGTTTGCAGTTTAAATTATGCCTCTCTGTCGCTCTCTCCCTCTCGAGGCGTGGCTATTAAAAGACAAAGCAAACTGAGTGATCGTACCCTTTATTTCAATTAACCTCCAATAACTACACTTCTCCCCTTACTTCTCTTTTTCTTTCTCTGCCACAAGTCCTCCGCCCCCAACCCCACTCCACTCCACCCCCAACCCCCTCCGACTAGGGTTTGCTGCTACTAAGACTTGCTGTGGTTTTCAGATTTGAATACATACTGAGCCTCAGTCAGATGAAATAGAGATAAAGGGCAAAGGAGAAAAAGACAGACAGACACAGAGCGAGAGAGAGGGAGAGAGAGAGAGAGAGAGAGAGAGAGAAAGAGCAAAGACTTTCTTACATAGATAGAGACAGGGCACTGGAGAAATCATCCACAGAAATGCATGGGGACATCTCGAGTGTCTGTAAATTTCCCGCCTGTTCCGCTGCCAAGAGCAAATCATCTGCCGGACTGTAGAAACAGCGTTCCAATCACGTTGCAGTGGGTTCCACTGTACCACACTTGCCGTGTAGTCAAGCACAAAGGGTTTTTTAAAGCTTTATTTTGATAAAAACCATCACACATTTCCAGCCATTACAATCAACTTTTCATTGTGATTTCAACCATGTATTTTTCATGTCCCTCAGTCATTGGAGAGTGTGTACACTCGTGACTTGCCATTTATTTAGGTAAGACCTGATCTTACTAACCCGAAATAGATGCCCAAAGGCGTCGGCAACATGGTGCGAGTGCAGGGGCTTATCTAGGGGGACTTCGGAGAGGGTGGCATAACAGGTAGGGTAGGTAGTGTTCTTTAAGTTTCTCTTTGCCTTCTGTGATGGTGTAATACGAAAATGTTGTAATTGGTGAAAATTCTGAAGTGAGAAGTGAGAGTGTTGGAAAGGAGTGGATGTTTGTCACTTTGCAGAAGAAAAAGGCAGTAACACATTTTTCTTTTCGTAAGAATCCCACTTTACTTCCACAGCACTTGTGACGCTTTCAATGCTGTCAACAAAATATATTCATTGAAAAAGCTGTTGAACCTTGCACCTGGTGTGTGAATGAGTGATGCCATGGAAGTGGCAGGACAAACAAAAGGGGATACATATAAATAGGGACGTGTTTTAATATGATATCTATCCTAGTGTTAGTCCTGCTCAGTTCAGTCATTTCACTGCAGGTACTGGCAAAGTGGAAAAGGAGTAATATCCCTGACAAATGAGTGCTATTAGCACAGAAAATAATTATGTACATGACTTATTACATTCCAGACTTACTCACGGTTATAATGTTGTTATCATTTATAATTAAAGTGCCAGTGCAATCTGTTAATTTAATTGTTCATTATTCATGTTTGGGGGAAAAAATGGTGTCATGCATGAGTATGTTGATGCTAGCATCTACTAAACGCATCGTACGAGTTACGGCAGCATGTTTGGCACATGATGCCTCTCCACTGTGTAATCACGATCATATCTGAGGAGAAAAGAGAGTGTGTGTAAAGAGTATGTAACTCACTTCTGCCAGTGTATGAGACCCAAAACTGAGTCACAGTGACCCAAAATTCAAATTTCAAAACTGAGATTTTGGTATGAATGGAAAGAGTAAACACATGTTCCTGGTCAAAATGATATGATGCTATTCAAGACACATCCACATCCATAAAATGCCACATTTTTTGAGTTCTCTGACTGACTGTCTATGAAAGACAATTTAAATTTCATCTTTAGCAATAAGTCATAGTGACATTTCATTGGGTTATCTGGATAATAGGGGAATTCTCAGTGTTAGCTGCCAATGAGACATGACTATGATTTTAGGCATTTTTGGATATTTTTTTTGAAAGTGAGAAATTTGCGTATTTGCCTTGAGAGTTTCGGGCAGGATTGTTAAATACTGTAGCTTTTCTCCTACATGGGGCAAACAACAAGCTGAAACAAAACATGGCTACCATGTCCAGTCAGCTTACCTGCTCATACTGCACACCACACTTATCTATTTAAAGAAGCACCACAGCCAGGGGCGATTTTAGCATCTGGTCTTTAGGGGTGCCCAGCCCCCAGTGCTTATCACACAACACTATTATTATATATAATATATTATTCATTTTGCACTGAGCCAGGGGGTGCCGAGCAGTTTCACGGGGGTGCCTTGGCACCCCTAAAAATGGTCTAGATTCGCCCCTGACCACAGCTATAACCACAGATTCCCTCATGCAGCCCTAAGCCCTCGATTACATCACTGTGAGGGCGACCTGCTCTGGACTACATTACTGTAAGGAAGATCTCACACTCATGGCTTATGGCCTACAGCTGTGAAGACCACAGTCTAACCCACATCGTATTCACTTGCAATCCAGTGATGGATTCCAAATCCAAATCCAGATCCAAATCACCTGGTTCTACCTGTGAAATGAATACAGGTGATTTCACTGGTTACCTTCTTTAGCTAGCTGAAGCATTGTGCTAATTAGACTCAGTTGATTTAGTTAAGGTTCAGTGAACAAATGTTTGGCCCCCTCACTGTCTGTAGCTAGCATGGTCTCACTTTAACCAGGACAAAAGTCCATGAATAGCAGCAGTCTGAATGGGTGTGTCTTAACAAGTGAGCCAGAAGCTGGGTTGTCAGCTCAGTCACAAGTGTAGACTGATGGGAGGGTGTGAGGTTTGCTTAGGATACATACTATGCAGCCATCATCACAGCAGTTGATTGCGGCTACATCAGTATGATCTAGTCAACCATCTCAATGTTTTGTTTTTTCTAGTCAAGGGGAAAACTAAAATTTTGTGTTTTGTATACTTTTTGTGACTTAGAGCATGTGATAGCCATAGTCCATACACACTGACCTGAATAGGTGAAAGAATATTCTGATATGTGACCATAGACCATACATTCAGACAGTAGTGCATGTATACATGGTGCAATGAGCAGGAGAACAGCACAAGTCTTTGACAAAACAAATTTTACAGTTTTTGGTCAAATACTGACCTGTTACCTCTCTCTTACCATCCTATACCTGCCACTGGAACTACTACAATTTGTGACTAAATTGTTAGGGAGAGGACCCAGGGAAGGACCCAATTTTTCATTGTGTGTGTGTGTATGTGTGTTTGTGTTTCAAATATAAAACAATGACAAACACAAAGGTGCTTGTGTATTAGTCCTGCCCCCAGTTCTACCAGCGTCTTATCTGTAAATGTGAACGGCCTGCAATAAGGAATAACTAGTGGCCAATAGTGTGTGAGGGTTTGTTTGCAGTACTTTGCGCAGTGAGACTTTATGACTGTCTGCAGTTTAAAGTTCACTCTAGATAATAAGTCATCCTTCCTTCCCACGATGACCATGGGACCTTTGCTTTTCATTCCTTCACTTTGCACCATGAAACAGCTTTGATGTTACGAGTCAAAATGGAAAACAGACTTTGCAGCTAATTTCTCTACCTGTATGTAACTTAAAAGTACTCAACAGGAGAAGAGCGGTGACCACAGCTGGTGAGTCTGTTTCTGTCCTCATAGTTTTAATGGAAAAGAACACTTGTTGTAGAATAGGGCACTTTGTGGACAGTCGAGGGACAATAAACTTGATGGCAATGCAGTTAAGGTCATCGCTGCAGTGTTAAATCTTCAAAACCTGGTTTGATGGGCAGTATTTGCTTGCGTTGTGGTGTAAATGTTGTGGTTGTATATCAGATTGTTAATTGTTATTTTTCAGCAAAGTGTTTTTAGTTAATTGGATAAAATGCATTACTGCTTCATGCCATAATATAAACTCTGCCCTTTTGTTTGACTAATGGCATAAAATGAACAAGTTGTTTTCATCTGACCAGTTTTATAAAATAAAATTAAAAACACACAGCTAATTACAGTAAAACAAAGCTGCACAAAAATTATGACAGGGATTCCATTCAGCTACACCACTTAATGATTTTCATGTTTGCAGAAACAGAAACCGTGCCTACAGATCTTTTTTTCTCCTTTACCAAAGAGTTCTCACTTTCAACATGACAGCAAAAGGTAACGGCACTCATGTGAAAAACAGAGAGCAAAGAAAGGCCTGTGTGTATGTGTGGAGTAAGGGTGTGGTTGGGCTGGGGGGGGGGGGGGGGGGGGGGGGGGGGGGGGGCGGAGAGTGCTTATTACTGATATGATGACTTGTCTCAAGGGAAAGCAATTTTTAAACACTTATTCTTGCAAGGAAAGTCCTCGGTGTGGCCTCTCAGTCTGGTGTCAGGATTGAGCCAATTATCTCATGTAACATTTTTACATTTAAATGAGCAACTGTCCAATGTGTTTGCACCTCAGCAGTCCCTAGATCAGGACCTCATCCTTGATATGAGCATGGAAGATAAAATGATAAAATGACGTTAAAAATGTCAAAGAATTTCATACTAATCTGATTTCTTCACAATCAAAGAATATGATTAATTTTTTGGTTAGTGTAAGACCATTGTAAGGCCATTGTTGTTTTCTTTATCTTTTTGCTCCGAACAGACCTGCCATCTGACAGGATTTATGCCAAAGCCCTGGCCAAGACCCTCACTAAGGTTGCCTCTCCCCTGACGGTGGGGCTATATTCATCATGCAACAGTCGAATCAACATGGTTCTTAGGAACATTGAGAGTGTGTATCTTACATGGTTGAGGAGGAGGGAAGTGGAAAATGGGAGCCACATCTATGTTTTGTTGTTGTTGATGTTGTTAATGTCTTTTAATGCCTTTTTGCTTTAATTAATTTTTTTCTCAATTTTTGGTCAACTTTCTTAAGACCTGTGGCCATGTAATACCAACAATGAGGTGTTTAACGTAAAAGAACAACAGACATTTGACGGTTCTATTAAAACATTTAACTCAGATGTAACCATATTTGATATTAGAAAGAATGATTTAGAGCCTGCTGTAATGTTACATAGACTAAAGCCGAGCTTTGAACTAACATGAGTGTCATCAAGGCTCTACTGTGCACTGATGTCAAGTTGAATTATGAACTTTATGACCTCATCAGAGCAAAAGTCTTTTTAGATTTCTCTGTAATTGATCAGAGGATCAAAGTATCCAGGAGTAGCCATACAAAATATAAATCAATGAAAAAGAAATCTTCTTCTTATCTTAGTCTGGATTTTCTGTCCCTTACACTCCCCACCCCTCACCCTCACCTTCCTGTCCATCTTGCTCTCCCTACGTTCTTTTATTTTCAGTGGAAATGGAGCACGAGGCGGAGAGAAAAGAGAGGAAGTCGGAAGGCAGATCAAAGCCTCGGCCTGTCCAGCCTTCTCTCTGCAACATCCTGGCTCTCATCTCTCGGCTCCTCTTCTATCGGCCCGTGTGGACAGAGGACAACCAAGATCAGAGGAATGTCCGCTTCGTGTTTGTGAGGTTCAGTGCCTGGCACTTCGCTGGCAGTGATCTGCTCTGGGCAGGGCTGGTGATGCGTCTTTGTGTAGCACTGCAGAAGAAATTCGGCAAACTCCAGCTCGGCCTGTATCGCATTGCACAGCATGATGAAGAGACTGCCCAGCATAAAAAGGAAGTCGAGGACAGCATAGCAAGCTGGAGGTCAAAAAAGATCTGTTGTTTTCCTCTTTGGCTGCTGCTGTCCTTGGTTCTCACTGGAGCAGTTGTCATCTTGGCTCTCCTTACTAAGTTCGGCTTTCCCAAAAGTGAGGTGGAAGAAGGGGAAAGTTCAGAAGGAAAAGAGAGTGGTGGGTTCGGAGTCTTAGAGGGGTTTGCCATTGCTACTCTTGGTGTTCCAGCTGCTGGGGCGGTGCGATTTACCTTTATGCTGGGCAAAAACCTGGCGTTTAACCAGGACCTCAACATCAGAAGGAACATGGATAACCAGAAAATTAGTGAGCAGTTGGGCTTCATGAACGAAGTGCGGAAGGAGATGAGGCTGCTGTCTCGTTTCATCCACTTCATGGAGGTGTTTGAGCGGAGGAAGATTCGAGTTGTGCTGGAAATCACCAACCTCGATCGCTGCACACCACAGAAAATTGTGGGCGTCCTGGATGCCATCAACATCCTGCTGTCTGATGAGGAGACCCCCTTCATTTCCCTGTTGGCCGTGGACCCTGAAGTTCTTGCTGAGCAGGTGAACAATGCCGACCACTGTTACAGTCAGAAAGACCAGGCTTTCGCCTTCCTGGATCGCATTATCACTCTTCCCTTCACAGTGCCTCCACTCTGCAACGAGTCAAAGCGCAAGGTGTTCTGCAACATTGTCTGTGGGCACTCAGAGATGCCAGAGGGTTCTGCTCAGAAAGATGAAGAGATATCTACATTTTTGGAGGATTCAAAAAGATCTATGTCTTCTGAGGATGACTCTTCGCTCATCGGCAAAAGACCATCTGAGGAAGCCTCTGTACCATTGATCGCTCAAACCCACAAAGCTGAGGAGCTGAAGGAGGAGCAGATGAATCGGCTGATTCAAGCTGCTTTTCACAGTGTTCTCGATCCCAGTGTGAGCCCACTCCATGAGTATCTCTCCAGTGACACCATGTCCATGAGGAGGGTCATCAACTCCATCCGGGTGACGGTCATCCTAATGGAGGAGATTCCCCACATCCAGCCTCCTGCTGCAGGCAGGATTGCAGCCTGGGTGGTCTTGGCCGACCGCTGGCCCTGTTGCCTGAGCTGGATTCTCCAGTGTCTTGAAGATGCTCAGCAAAGAACGGAGATTGACCAGGAAGCAGGCTTGGAGACAACTGTCTCCATCGACAGCTCTACGACGCTCTGGCAAGTCTTTAGCAGGCATAGGCTGGAGCTATACCTCATGAAAGAAGAGGTGGAGAATCTTCTAGAAAGAGATTGTGACCCAGAGCTTTTTGAAAAGTTCTTGAATGTGGATTTCCCGTTTACAGTGGGCGAGGCACAGATGTTTGAGCAGAGCACTGTTAATTTGAATCACTCCATCAAGAACGAGCTGGCCAGGCTGAGGGGAAGCACCAGACTGAAGGACCCCACATGGAAAAACACTTTCTATGCTCTACCCAAACAAAAGGTGATCAATATGAGTATAGAAGATATCTGCAAGGAGGTAAGAATCACTTTGCACACAAAATAGCCTATATCTTTATGTCTCATGGAAAATAATATGTAATATTATATATATAATTTATTCATATATTATTTATTATGTTCTTCACTGTGTTGAGAAGGGCATAAAAGTGGTTTTACACTTGGCAAACAGCCAATGAAGGAAAAACTCATTTCCTCATTTAGTGGATAACAGCTTTTACAACTTTAGCACTAAAGTAAATTTGCCTTAGCAGTGCAAATGTGTTATGCAGATAGGTATATCAAGAACAATTCTAGCAAAAAAAATAACGAAGGCAAATGTATATCAAATTTGCTTTAACTAATGTAGACAGTAGATTACAGTAGATGTACTACTCACTCTTGCAAAAAGCCCTAAGCTTGCAGAAGAATACTCATGCTCAATATAAAATATTTTCTCCAAGATGTCTCAGGTAGGTCTCCCTGATAAGTATGCTGAGGTTGTGAAGTCAAACCACCTGAGTGGCAGGGCTCTCTTGTTCAATGACCCCGCGGACCTAAAAGAAGTGCTTAAGATGACCCTTGGGGAGTGGACCACATTCAAGCTGACCTTCCTCACTGGGACCTCCAGCACTGGAGGAGGTCATGCGGAAAGCAAGCCAGCTCTCACACAGCCCGCCATCACTATCTGTCCATCCAGTCCTGGCCACAGTGTGGTGTGTAAAACAACCAATGTTTAAGAGCTTAAAGATGATGTGACATGAGGTCAATGTGCCATTAAAGCTTTAGAATGTGAATGAATATTTTAGAATGACAGGGTAACTGACCAATGGAGTCTGCTTTTCCACTATGTAACATGAGAAATAGTGAATACACTCGAAGAGGACAAAAAAAGGGCTAGAATTTGACAACATTTGCTGTTAAAATGACATTATAAGGATAAATACATTGCCTTTGACAATTAAGTTTACACCTTGGGTTACAACAGAATTTCCTAAGGCTTTTGAATATGTTATTTTTTTAATGTTTGTCATTCATGGCTATTTTTTATAGTTACCTTTTAATATTTTACAGTATGTTATGTATCACGGATAATCTTCGGAAATGCGAGTGATATCCACTTAAAAAGCTGTTAAAATCTGATATTAAAGAAATTGTATGAAATCCATTACATGTCAGTCAGGTGCATTGTTTGCCTATTTTTTTTGTTTTACAGCAGTATGTTCAGTATGCAAAAGAGTATTTACTGACAACTAAATAAATAATATAATGAAATAATCTCTCTTCATCTTTCTTTTGAGTTCACTTGTCATTTTCCATCATGTTCTGAGTACTTAACTCACATCAGTTTTGAACCATGAAACATTTATGTCACGCCATCTCATACTTTCTCATGGTTACACTCGACTTAGACATTATTCAGAGATCTTCCTCCAGAGTTAACATACTCATATTAAGACCCCCCCCTCACAAGATTCACTCACCTCACAAATTAAGTCACCTCACTCTATGTCAGAATATGGGTCATTAAAGTCCACTCACACACCAACCACTTATTCTGCAATGATCCAGTCACCTGTGCTTCACAACCATTGTGTAATTCTTCCCTTCTTGCCTGGGGATCAGGTGACGAACTAAGATAATATTTAAAACTATAAAGCAAATGTTCTGCTGGCCGCTGGCATTGTGGTTACAGAAAAAATCCCGATGAATAATTATGGTTTTGTAAAACCTTGTCAGGACACAAGATAAAATGGTCCCCCACAAGGATGCTTTTTTTTTATAGTAGTGCTTTTCAGTTTGTCTAACTTCAAATAACCTAGAGGGATTTTTTTGCAGTGGAGTTGGCTGAAGACAAACATTTCTGAGGAAGATCATTATTTACCTGAGCCCCAAAGAAAATCTCTGCCTCAGTGGGACATGATGCTACACAAGTCTGGAGTTTAACCATAAATCAACTGTGGGAACAGAACAGAACAAAACAACGCTCACTATAACAGCAAAATACTTTCTACTGTTACCAGGCACTGAAAAAAAAATCATGGGCGTTGTAGTCAAACTTATAACTAATACACAGGCTTGGCATCCGTGCACAATTTGTACCTAGACAGACTTTTGGGTTTGTCATTTTTTTTAAACACACACACACACACACACACACAGACACAGTATAACTGAAAGGTTTAATTAAATACTACATGATCACTGTGACATCAGGGACACAACCCTACAGGCACTCCTGCAGTAAGTGCATCTTATTATACTCTAAGCCTTGTTGAATAGTTGATGTTACCCTTGAATAGATGTCATTTCCCTGAAGAGGCCTACAAAAACATCCAATTGTAAGATATCAGCTTTTCAGAGTACTCATGGACAACGGGCTTACAAATACCAGTACCTAGTATGAGTGTGTAGACATTTTTTTTGCTGTTGTATTTTCTTATTATTTTTTGGATCAACAGACCTGAATCTGTGGTTTCCCCGGAGGACATCCAGAGGAACTATAGAGCTGTCTGATGTTAACATGTTTCTACCATACAGCATGTTCTCCCCATGCTCAGAATCATCAGAGGTTGTTCATTTTTCAGAGCTTTTTGAAAGCTTCATGAAACTTTTACCCGCTGATGGGTCTCCATTGGAAACCTTAAAACTGAGGTGAAGCTCCTTCTTTAAGAGGTTGAAGGTTGTGTGTATGATTCAAAATATTAATTCACTTCTCTGCATAAGTGCATAGTTATAATCTGAGGCACAATCCATTATTTGACAGTGACTGTCTATTGGACTGATGATACACCTTTTTGCCAAAACTAATGTGACCACTTGGGTATGTTGGACTAGATAACTGAATTGAGAATGTTTTTGTAGAGTCTCAGTAAGTATGGGCCTACAAAGAATCATGGACTACAACTTCTTAGGTTTTAAATGGCAGTATATGATGCAGAGACTTGTTTTGGTTGTTTGAGCAGGCAGCAGTGCTGTCTAAAAAGAGTGTATAAAAAAGGTTCTTCGCTGGCTTTTCTGTTGGCCCTAAATAAAGTAATTTAAGCCTGCGCAAGTTCAGCCAGGAAGACTCTTATGTCACGGAAGCGCTATGCCCTTCGGCCAATCAGCGGCCGCCACCTGCCTTATATTGACCTGTCTAACTCACCTTTTTCGCTGCTTCAGGTATCGACGTAAGCGAAGTCCCCTCCTCCATCCCCACCACCACCAGTTTGGTCCTTGTCTTCCCATCCGCCTTGGGGTATTTCTGGTCCCTACTACATGGCTGCAGCAGGATCTGACGGATCCTTCAACCCAAGACCCGGGCCGATGACAGGACCTACGCCAAAGATCATCTACTTCCACTAAAATATTGTTAATTCTGTTTTATTAAATCGCTTAAAACGTACTCCTTTCTCCGAGTCTTTCTGGCTGAACTACAATTTTCTTTTTTTCCTGCATAACCACCTCCCCACGATGTCCCAGATGCTGCTGCTTCCTTTGACTGTTTACAACACAGTTCCTGTCAACCAACGTAGGAAATTGTCCAAAAAGTGTGCTTCCTTGCTCTTATCAATTGAAAAGACCAGCATTCAGTACAATCCCACCCTCAAAGTAAGATGTGTCAAAAGCTACAGCAGCCAGCCTTGAGAATGACAGAGCAACTCAAAGCACAACCAGTTTTTAAGCTGTGCCACCCTACATTTAAAGTGCAAGTGGCCGTGAACAATGTGTTGCCTGTCCACATACGAGCAGGAAAGATTAGCATCACAAAGATTCAGCATGCTTGAGTGTCCTTCGTGTAGCCAACAGTAGAAAATGTGAATGCTGCATTGTCCGTCAGAAGTGGACAGCTTTCTAGAAAACTGCCCTTGACTGAAGAGTTTTTTTTTTTTTTTTGAGGAAAAATAAAAGTGTTGTCTCACAGATGAAATGTTTTTTTTTTTTTTCAAATGACCTTGTGCTTGTCCCTGGCTGGTGAATAGCTTATTCAAACACTACAGCACAAGGCCAGTTTGCCGTCTTCATGACCTATACATACAGTATAAAGCATGCCATTCTTCTTTCATGCAGTATTTGATTTCTTTCATTTAACGGTGCTTTTGTTTTTTGTTTTTAAAATGTTATTGAGCAGTAGCACATCATCTTGCAAAAACACAAAAGTTTGCAAGAAATGGGTGAGGTTGTTCATTAGTCACAAACGCATCCACATTCAAAGTGAAATATTGACTTAAACTTAAAGAAATGGTTTGAAACAAAAATATTTATGTATGAATCCGCAAAATAGATTAGCTTTTGGCCGTTTTGAGTGTTGCAGACATCCCAACCTGCAGAAACTCATTTCAGGGTGGTCAACAGTGGAAACTAACAGCACATAGTCAACGAAACGTGAATGTTTCCCCAAAGGCTTGACATGGAGTTGTCAGTTCTGAACCTGTTTAGAAATCATACCAATCATAGATTTATCAGGCCTAGTGGTTGTCTCAGGATACCACACAGCAGTGATGTATTACTGTCTTTTCCGTTCCTGCTTGACAATGAGAAATCCTTCGCATTTGTTCTTCCTTTTCTCACAGTGGGTGTCTGCATCTGGTTGTCACTTTCACTGAACGTCCACTATTGACGCAATGAAAACATTACATTAGACAGCATCAATACTTCAAGAATAACACTTTTCTCTTTTTATCATTAAATCCATCCAAGCACAGGGGTTTGCGTTCTCCAAATGAAGCTTTTATGTCCTCTTGGACCCTTGCACTCAGATGTGTAGGACCCAGGGGTCCTTCAGATGACAAGTTAAATCAATGGCGCGTAAAGGCAGGAATCGAACACTGTACATAAAACTTGAAGAGCAAATCTCATGTTGATTGCGCCGGTTCTCCGTTTATGAGCCAGCGCGCGCACACACACACACACACACACACACACATACACACACACACACACAGGAAGTCCGGCTTGGTTTCAGAGGACGTATATTGCCTCAGCGCACTGGGAATACCAGGCAGCCGCACGACGGGAACGGATAACCCTACGCAGCACTTAATTTCATGGGAAATGTTTCAATATCCCCCCTCGCTCGTAAAGTGGATTTTGATGCGGTGCAACGCGCTCCATAAATATGTGGAATTGCTGTGGATGGCGGGTGGGGAGACAGAGTTGAGTAAATCACACGAGTGCTTGGGGGAGTGGGCAACACTCCATGCATGCCCTCCGTGGTTACATCATGTATATGAAGATGACACTGTTGTCTGGTCACTCCCACTCCGGGATAGCCGGGATAGGCGTATATACCCCATACTTAATGTTGTGTTTTACATGACAGTCTCTCTGAATCCAAAATGTTCAATCATTCACTATGTAGTGACCTATGTGGGGGACAAAATGTAATGCAATGCAATGTAACTCACCCCCTATGTAGTGAACTACATAGTGAACGAGTTAACATTTTGGACATGGCCCCTGTCTTTTCACATTCACACTGCACAGCAACAATTGTTTAGGGATATGGGTCACTGTATTTTTTGTTGTTATTAATACATTTTTATTTCCTTAAGCCTTGGTATATCCAAACAAACACGCACAATACACAAAACAGTATTGCTTGATGTAACAAATGGGGGGAAGGGGTAAAAAGAAATAAATATACTACGGTAAAAATACAAGAAACAGTGGCACAACAATAAACATACATACTCTAAGTCACTGACAGTTTCTATGATACACATAGCTGAGATACATGGATGACATGTTTGTACAAAAATATCATTTCATTAAGCCCTTAATGAAAGTTATAGTGACTAATCAGTTATTTACTGTCTGTGGCGTGGCTGTTGTAGCTCCAGAATTAAAAACATGATTTCATGATTGAGTTTAAGCTTAAAAAGGCTCCATGGCTACACACAAGTCAGATTTAGTGTTCTGACCTCAGTGGTCAGATGTACAGTGTAGGTGTAGGGGTGACGTTGTGAGATTAAATTACCTAGTTAATGACCAATTAAGGCTCTAAAGTAATTACCACAACACAGCAGCACTTTCTCCAGGCACACTACGTAACAGTTTTATCCAACATCTATTTAAAACAGGAACATAAAGATGTGACTTTTTAGCATGTTCAGCTATGTAAGTTAATAGTCCTAATGAGGGAGACAGTGTCTTTGGATTAAAACGTGACTAAAACAGGGATTTCATTCATTAAAAAAAGAAATAAAAAAACACGAAACAGATGTAGCACTTGTAACTTTCAACCACTTACAAGTCCTTCTGTTTTTGATTAGTGCAATAGCACAGGGCTGGTGAACTGCGCGCGCACACACACACACACACACACACACACTTCCTAATGAAGGTCTGTCTAAAACATTTCAGTCCATTAATTAGGGACATTTAAAGCATATATTAGCGCTTTTTAAATGTATAAACGTAAATTTAGTAGATCTTGTTTCATAACACCACTGGACTATCCCAGTGTATTTTGGTAGATTTTATGTAACATATCCTTCACACCAGTCACACCTGTGTTCACATAGATGGCTTGTTGTCATACAACACAGTACATGACTAGTTTTCACACCTGAACACAAGACAAGGTATAACACATTTTCCAGAGGATAAATTTGCACTATGGGCATGTAAACCCATATGTACCTGCTCATCAGATGATAGTAAATACCTGACAAATGTCTCAGCATGCAACGTCAACAACTTACATGTTTACACACACACACACACACACACACACACACACACACACACACACACACACACAGTACATGACTAATATGGGCATGTAAACCCATATGTACCTGCCCATCAGATGTTAGTACACACACACACACACACACACACACACAGACACACACAGACACACACACACGCACATACACACACACACACTTCCTAATGAAGGTCTGTCTAAAACATTTCAGTCCATTAATTAGGGACATTTAAAGCATACATTAGCTCTTTTTAAATGTATAAACGTAAATTTAGTAGATCTTGTTTCATAACACCACTGGACTATCCCAGTGTATTTTGGTGCAAAATGATGTCAACCTACCCTTCACACCAGTCACACCTGTGTTCACATGGATGGCTTGTTGTCATACAACAACCCAGTAGATGACTAGTTTTCATGCCTGAACACAAGACAACATAGCACATTTTCCAGAGGATAAATTTGCTGAGGTGCGAAGGCTGGAGTACTGTAGGCTTGATTGAAAGCTCTGTTTTCCTGGAACAGATCTCGAAGAGCAGTAGCAGTAGGAAGTCAATGCTTTTCTTTTGGTCATTCTGCCATCAAGGCTTACTGGTCTTCTTTCTTTCTCAGTAAGGGTTTTCGAGAAGCCCTGACACTGCAGCACAGTTGGGATGGCCGTGTGCTCTGTGCACTTAAAGGATTAATGAAGTGGACCTTCACATCACTTCAGCTTGCTGTCCCAAAAAATGATGGACTCAGCTTTTATAAACCTCTGTATCCTGCTGTTATCCCACAGAGCAAAAGCAGATCTCTAATGTGGTATAGTAAGTGGTTAAATGATTAACCTTCTTAGACTATGTGGCATGCAATTTCCTGAGCTTGGCACAGTCATTTTAGACAATACTGCAGTTTACCTAAAAAACACTGTGTTGATTCTGTTAACTACATCTGTCTGACATAACTTATGTGCACACAGATAGCATAATATCTAATCCAGAAATTAACAAAGCAGAGTTTTCTCATATTATATATATATATATATATATCCCGAGGCTAGATTCGTTTTATGCTTCTACTTTGTGTATGTGTTATAAATTTGAAATCATGAACGCTTTGAAAAGAAGAGGGAAATATTTCTGCCTTTTTTACATTTCCAGCTATACCTGTAGCATTGTGTGGTAACTGAAATCTCCATGGAGACCAGAACTATTATCTGTCTTTCTTTAAAAAAGCTCTTCTTTGCAAGCTTCTTTTTGTTGCTTTTCAAATGGCTGCAATGAGTAGGGAGTGAAGGAGAATGTATCAGTACTGCTGTATCACTGTATCACACAGCTTTTAGATCACCAGCAGTATGATCCTTTGCTTTCCGCTCTGCTCGATGCGGCCAATTGTGGTTGCGTTGTGCCTGCTGCTGATGCCGAGGGTCACCTGCTGATAATAGGCAAGGTTTTTGAAAACACATCACATCTGTGACCAATGTTTTTTGTGTGTGTGGTGTCGGCTACAGAATCTCTAGACATGCATCACCACGTGCCACCATCAGAAAAAAAAGCTTTGATTCTTCTCCTTGTTTTAAGGAGGAGGAGAATGGCAGCGAGAAAGAAGAGGTCTATTACCACCATGATTGGTGCCAAACTTACTTTAGCCTAAGCAGGGACAGTGATGTACGTTTGGATATATACAGATGCATTATGAAAACTGTACTATAATTAAAAAGAGAAAAAGAGAGAGAGAGAGAAAGAGAGGGAGAGAGATAATTGTAAATTAATAAATAGTAAATAATTTGTAATGACAGAATTCCAATTCCATATAGGTTATTATGCACAGGTTTTTTTTTTTCAATCAGAATGGAATGTTGTCTTCCTTTGCCAGGTACCCTGGCAAGTGGTGACTATTACGTCACCATTGCTTCCAGTTACCAGGTGGGCACCTTCACGGTGGCAAACATTGTCCCACAGGTCTCCAAGGCCATTTGGGATAGCCTGGTGGAGGACTTCTTGCCAGTCTAAAAGGCTGTGTCTGATATTTTTTGTCATGACCATCATTTTTTGTGAAGGAGGAATTTGCTTATTAGGCCCTAATTCTGGCAAAAACATCAACAATCAAAAGAGGATGTTCAACTACAACCTCTCACGGACAAGAACAATAGTAGAACACGCCTTTGTTATCCAGTGGAGGATATACCATCGGGTGATTGGGGTGAACCCTGAAAATGTAGATGCCACTGCCAAAGGAACAATGGCCCTGCACAACTTTCAAAGATGAAACACCCCAGCGGAACCCCCCATGGCCATCGGCGAATGCCTCAGCTCTGCCGCCTGCTAGGAGGGTGGGCTCTAATAATGCCACACAGGAGGCCAGTGCTAGCCCAGAGGCCTTTATAGCCTACTCCAGCCTGCTCGGCTGCTGGCACGATGGCCCCAGGACACCCGAGGCCTGAGGTCTGTGCAACCCGCACCTGCTGCTGGGCTTAGTACTCATAAAACAAAGGCTCTTTGAGCCACTGCCTCATTCATAAAAAAGCAATTTCACCATTTTGTGCATTACATTCAAAGATAACTAATTAGTCAAGGAAGTATGAATTTTGAAGGTTATTTTGAATTGTAACCATAAGTCATTCAGTCAAATACCACAAAGACTGAATGGTGATTATCTCATGTAACATTTATTTAGTGTTCTGCATAGTGCAGATCAGAACAGATCAGACTGAATAACGTAAGACACAATAGCATATTTCATCCTTCAGATCATTAACACTTCAGGTCCATAACAACACTCAAAGATAAGGTAAAACTTAACTGCGTGATTATATGCTTTTAAAACATAAGAGGTGGTGTGTGAGCATCTGTGCATATTTAAAAAAAAAAACATTTAGCATTACTAAGCACATCATTTACTACATAGACGGTACAGTACATTACGTTTTATTTAAGAAAACAAGGCTCTACAAAAACAGGAAAAACAAAACATCTCTTTTTTTTTCAACTATAAAAAAGACAAAAGCGTACAGTACATGAAAGAAAATTCATCCTGAAAACTTAGCCCTGGTCAGTAAATGCAGTTTCACCTGACTTCTTTTATCTCCTGGTAGATTTCAAAGGCCAGGAACCAGACTCAGAAGAAAGAGCTCCTCTTTATCCGGACTTTGCTGGATAATGGACATTACACTACTCTCAAACTGGCTGGCTGTTTTTGGTCTGTGGAGCCCGGGGTGTGGATGGACCCCCCACTGCCACTCCTGGGGTAGACTGATAGGGATGATGATAGGGACTGGGACTAGGACTAGGATGGGGGCTTGGACAGTAACAGTGATAGGGACTAGGACTTGGAGAGGGATTGAAATGGGGGCTCGGACTGGGACTGGGACAGGGAGAGGGATTGGGATGGGGGATCGGACTGTGGCATGTTACAAGTCATGGCTCTTTCTCTAACACAAGGCTCCAGGCAGCTAATGACTGTGAAATAACGCCAGCGACTTCTCTCCTCTGCAACGGCTCCACTCCTCCTCTCCCTGATGACCCTCCTTTTGTTTTCAGTACCTGTGCTCTCAGTGCTTCCAGGCTGCCTTACATTTGTCATTGTATGTAAGTCACAATTTAATACATGTTATATGAATACCAATAAAATGGTAAGTATAAACACTAAATATATTTTATTATTACAGCAACATCTTAATAGAATGTTGGGCCATTGCAGTTTGTTAAATCCAGTAGCGGTTTTAGGCACGGGCGAACCGGGCAGCCGCCCGGGGCGCCATTTCGTGGGGGGCGCCAGGAGCGCTTGGGGGAAAAAATAAAATAAAAAGCTCCGTTTGTCATATCGCTGCAATCGGCACATTGGCGCCCCCTGTAATGCTGCAATCGGCACAATGGCGAACTGCAGGCGCCCTTGCTTGCTGAGAAGGTGGCATGCACAGAAGCAGCGTGTCTTATCTGTCTCGGGGGCAGTAGCTCGTAGCTCAGCACACGCACATAACGCAGCGTGCGTAGGGCACCAAGTGCTTGTGGGGGCACCACCAAAAAAATTGGCTCGTGAAAACATCATCACAATAGGCTAGGTACGTGCTAGTAAGGATATTTTAAAAATGTGCAAAGCATGTTAATATTTATTTTAAGTAATACAAAAGCAACATAGGTCAATTTGCTCCTCTCCTTCTCCATTCTCCTCCTGGTGCCCCCCTCCCCCACCTTTCAGTGGTCTGGTCGATTATTGCTCAGTCTTAGTTTAAGTTTGGCAGACAAATGTTTGGACAGGGCCTTGAAAAGATATCTAAAGTCGGGAGCGGAAAAAAGAATAGAACGCGAGATGAATCTCACGCTTGCAGATAAGACAGTGTTTTAAATAAATAAATCATAATAATAAAAAGTTCATTTTGTAGCCCTTGCTCCTTACCATCAACAAACTTTGTAACATTAGCTCCCAGGCTACTAGCAATGTTCAGACTGTGTTAACAAGTGTTGCAAATGATTAAAGTTGTAAATGATTGATGCTGGCTAGCTAGTTTAGGTTGTGGATATAAATATGGATATGGATATTTGAAAGCAATTCATCATGGTCACTCGACTGTTTTCAGTTAACGTTCGGATAAGACTAGCACTTTCTTCCTTAGGTTGCTAGCTAGCTATGCTGCGGCTGCCCTCAGTCACAAGTACATAGTTCTCGTCGGTTTGCAGGTTCATAGGCCAAGGGCAACATCTGCTGGTGAAACTAATATGAAAAGAAACAATCTTACTGTTACGTAGATTTTCCCTCTTCGTATTTATTTCAAACTCTGTACACAATGTTTTTGTTCTCCCATATGAAACCTTTATAAATGTAAAATAGAGTGAATTTTAAATGTACCAGTGATTTACACGTAGGCCTATATAAACCTAATTTATATATGCAGTTTTTTGTACTAATTATAAAACTGTATTTCAGTAGAATTCCTATATATTTTGTCTTTTCATTCTGAATGTAGAGCCGTCTGCAGTCATTGCACAAATCTTTGTTTAATAATGGTTGTGGTATTTATTTATTAACCATTTTAAATAATGTATTGTTTTAACTTTAATGTTTGGTGTGTTTGTTTCGGGGGGGGGGGGGGGGGGGGGGGGGCTGAGAGGTGGTCTCGCCCGGGGCGTAAAACACTATAGAACCGCCACTGGTTAAATCAGTTTATTTTAGGCAAAATCACTAGCCCCGTTTATATGGACACCTTTTTTGAATCCGATTGAATTTAATCAGATTATTAGAATTCTACCGAACTATTTATATGAGCCTCAAATAAAGAGATTCGCGTTTGAAGAAAGGTGTAAACCACCTA
Organism: Setipinna tenuifilis; assembly: GCA_030347295.1. NCBI lineage: Eukaryota > Metazoa > Chordata > Actinopteri > Clupeiformes > Engraulidae > Setipinna > Setipinna tenuifilis. The sequence continues at coordinate 26,030,937 of CM059275.1, read as the reverse complement.
TTTTAATCGGTTTGAAAAATTAAACGGTTTCATTTGAATCCGATTATTTGACTGTATATATGGGACGTTTTTAATCGGTTTCTGTAAATAAAGAGATTAAAAGTGAAATTTTGTGTCCATGTAAACGGGGCTAATGACAGCATCTAGTGTGGTGAAGTGGTGACAAGTGCTGACAATATTGTGTTGCATCTTGCTACAGTGATATATATATATATATAAGCTCATGTGTTTGATTTTAACCATACAGTGTACCAGTAGTATTAAAAGAAATGCCTGATTGAGTCTGTGTATCCAAATAACTATTATTATTTGTGCTTCTTACCTAAATGTTTATGTTACATTGTAACATACAGTGTGTGACTGGTGTGCACAGTGTATGTACAGTTTATTGTATGCTGCTTTGGATACAACTGAGAACCTCAGAATATAAACATATTAATCATATACAGTCTTAGTATTAAAGTATTTTAATACACATAAACATGTCATATGGGCCGTGGAATGTATGTTAAGAACAAAACATAGCTTAGCATTTAATTTAATAAACAGGTTTTGGTCACATTACCAGTGGCCAGCCAGCAAACCAGGCACCGTATATGACCACATTTACCACCTAGTTTATCACCCCTAGCCAAATATACCTGGATAACTGAATAAAGAGGTAGTACAGTATGTAGCCAGATGAATTCCTTCCCCTCATTATCTTCAAATGAATGCAGGGAAGTATTGTACAGCTCAGGGTATTCACTAATCATTAATGATTGTCCATGATTTTGTTGTTTGGACTTCAATTTTTCCCTGGTCGCATGAGTTCATGCCATGCATTTCACAGCCAAAGTTGTAACAAGTTGAACTTTTTTTTGACCGCAGCAAAGCGGGTGCACGGCAGAGGCATGGTTATGGGCATGGAAGCGCAACACTTTCTGCACTGCTCGGCGGTAGCGCCACAGCAGCTGATACAGTTAAAACCAGGGGGGTTCAGTGTACTCTGGTGCGGCTGAAAGAACCTTGAGCAAAATAAGTGGGCTGAGCATGCTGGAGAATAAAGAGATAAAGTGTTGCAAAGGCGGGCAACGTTTTATTAAGGACCGAATTCTCTAGTTCATTTTGTGTTTGAGGAAAACGATCGGATTAATCTCACAGAGTGCAGCCATTAGGAGACAATCCAGAGACCCACTGCAGGCTTTTGCAGTCAAATTAATCTGAGCTAGTTCTCCGTGAAAAGATGCTTCTCGCACAGAACCGTGTTTCAATCTAATCAGATGCACCTGGCTAGGGTGCTCCAGTTTCACTGATGAGCCTAATGGATTTAGGAAAAGAGATTGCCCCCACATTGACCCTTAGCGAAGTGTGTCATTAGCGACAGCACTCTGGTAAAAAATGGTGTTGTTTTGTAGTCGTTGAGTATTCATTACGGTGTTCTCTTAAGAGAGGTAGTTAAAGCGCAATCTTGGTGTTTACTTGAAAAGTTTAAATGGGCTATCGTTCAAGATTCTACCTCGTCTCAGGGATCCGAGAAGAGGCCTTAAAGTATTGTCAGATAATAACAAGTTTAGTTGCAGAACGGTAAATGACAGAGATTCACAGCCTGGTAGCTCTGACATTTCAAGTGAAATCCGAACCTTTCCCGCTGAAGAGAGAAGTTGATGAACAAAGGAGAGAGAAAATAAGCGGTTGTGAGTTAAATGTGGTTGCGATAAGGACATACAGTATGGTTAAAAATAGACACATGTGTCTTGGAGAAAACGGCAGATAGACACTTAGTGAGAACCCGCGGAGAGGAACGGAGTTAGGTGAAAATAAAGTGGCAGATTTGAGTATAATTACCCAATCAGCCTGAGAGTAAGACCGAGGCGCCTAGACTGATGGCGAGATAAAAGAGCAGCATAATGCTCAACTCGGTCTATCATTATGATCATCTGCCAGCTTCTCCCATCTGTCTAAAGGAGTCCATCAGAAAGAGGCTGCCGCACACCAACAGATGCCGTTCTGTCACAGAGGGCCACAGTTCAAATGATGCAACCCTGATGGGCCCTCAAGGGCCACAACTGGGAGAAGGCTTTTTATATTCTATATAGCACTCTTCTGGGTCTGGGTATGTAACTGAAAACCAAATACGCCATTAACACAGTATTGACAGTGATGGCTTTTTGAGGTTTTAGTCCATCAATACGCATTACAGAAACTAATTCATTTAATGTTTTTAGATAAGGGAGTACTAACTTTTTTTGCTAAAAGAGCAATAAACACTGATGGAGTGAAAGACAAGTAGAACAAAACACCACTTAGGATAGCCAAGGCACAACGACAGAATGGAAGCCAGCTGAGGCAAACGAATCCCTTTTTCCCGGAATACTTCCAGTACTTAACAAAAAAGAATGGCCGGACAAACTTCCCCAAAGCAGAAGGATCTAGCCTGGCGCCACCCCAGAGTCTGGGGAACTGGTCTGTAGCGAAGGCCATTAGCACAGTCTGCTTATGACTCATGTAGGTATGAGGTGAACAACTGCAACAACAACAACAGCAGTGATTGAGAGAAGGGGGAGGTGGCTAAGAGCCAGCGAAAAAAAACAAAAAATCTGAAATGAGTAGGGGAGAGGTGGAAAAGGAAAGTGAAAAGAAGAGTGAAAACAGGAAAAGTGGTGTAAAGGTAAAGGGGGAAGAAAAACAAACACAAGTCAAAGTGAAATGAGTAGGGGAGAGGTGGAGAAAGAAAGTGAAAGGAAGAGTGGAAACAGGAAAGTTCTAGTGGTAAAGGTAAAGGGGGGAAGAAGAACAAACACAAGTGAAAGTGAAATTTTGAGAAACGATAACTAAAAATGCGACTGAAACATATTAAAAATAAACGAAAAGAGAAAGTGGAAGAAAGATAAGTAAAGAGTAGGAGGCAGACAGAGTAAGACAAAGCAGAAGCAAGACCTTCTAGGGTGCGATTACAGCTTTATTTGCCCTGGGTTGCATAACCCCGAGAGTGCGAAGGAAATGAAACAAATCTCCCACATCTAAATGTCATAATTAGCATTTTAATGTTCTCTCTCCACTTTCCCCACACTCCTCTTCCAGCGCCCATGCAGGCAGGCAGGCAGTCAGTCGTTGCTGACACAAACTAAGGCT
>CM059275.1:26005323-26022823 GCA_030347295.1 Setipinna tenuifilis | reverse complement strand
GATATTCCTTAATAAATTCAATTATCATTTGGAAAACTCTTGTGTGGCCTCCCTTTCTGTGTTCATTGTTTTGAGCCAATGGTGTAACAGGAAGTAAAAAGCAAATCTCCTTTTTGGTCACTCTCTTTAAGTGGCATTTTACCCCCCAGTGAGTATTCAGTCCAATTCCACCGTTACCATAGCAATTGCCACTCTGCACATGTCCAGTGAGCTAATCGACATGGTTACTGTAGTAGGTGGGAAGAAAATGTCCAAAATTAAACCCAAACCAAAAGTAAACAAAAACCTCTTTTAGATTTAAAATAATATCTGCCCAAAATGTCTGATAGTCTACCCTGTATGAAGGTGTACCCCTGCCACCAAAGTTAGACACATGGACTTTTCCTGGACAGCCGATGTAACATGCAGAGGCATGTTTGACACGGGGTCAATTATTTCACTGGAATAACCCAGTACCCCTGCTTAACATGGGCAACCACAGAGAGGGATATCGTGTGGTTTTTGCAAGCATAACCACGGTCCCCCTGAGAGAGATTTTGAGACATCTCCTTATGGAATACCTATGTCCTAGATTTATATTTCAAACGGTGACATCAAGTGTTTAAAAAGGATGTGCAGTTACAAGCTTAACCTTGGTTCCCTGAGGGAAAACTTATGGAATATATATATATATATATATATATATATATATATATATATATATATATATATATATATATACTTAGCGACATTGAGTGTTCAACTGAAAGAGAATTTCCTCACTCCTCCTCACAATAGTTTCACAAAGTACACAAAGATGTGCAAAGGAAAAGATTAAAAGTGACCTTGGCCTACCCACACTATTCCCCAGCTCTGAGCAGTTGACTGTCAAGACCTCCAGCATTATCAAGCTGAACCTCATGGAGGGCCAAGGTGGATGCACTTAAGGCTTTGTTCCACATGCTTGTCAAGACTGTAGTGGCCCACAATGGCAAGGATACTCCACAAAGTAGCCACCAGCCTCAGAAGGCTGCTGCTGTATCACCACTGCCAGCCATGGAGTCCTCCATGTTGCCTCCACTAGCCAAAGCGTCTTCCCTACTTCTAACATCCCTTGTCCCGAAAAGCAAGGGCCCAAGCTCCCAAGCCAGGGCAGTGTTGTCAAGGGGGTGGGGGGGGCAAGGCGTGTACTGTGAGTTCCAGGGAACAGAACTGTGAGTGTAATTGCCATCTATTTGGAATGTGTTAAATTAAAAAATAAAAATAAAAACATCAGTTTCACATACCAGTTTAACAATTATCTACCCATTGGGATTGTGATAGTCTGTGTAATGATGGCATACCATGACCTTGCAGTTTTGCAAGAGTTATAATAATACTTGTAATACTTATATAATACTTAATAATAATTGATAATAATAGGAAATAAAAGTCTATCGTCCCACACAGCACATGGCTGTAAGCTGCAAGAGTGATGTTATCACCTAATGGAGCAGCATGATGGCGCCTGCTATCTCTATGAAGTTATCACCTCGCACGCTGAGGCGTCAGCACAGCGTTTAGCAATTCAAATGCCGTTTTGCACGAGGTTGAAGTGTCTAACGACAACTCTTGTCCATGTTGTTATTTCTAGAGGTGACATTCTCTCACACAGAGGAAGATCAGTACACTACATTTATAAGACTGCGCTGGCTGAGCAATCAGGGGGGTTGGTGAAAAATGAGAGCTTATATTTAATGTGGTAATTGGGCTCTAGAGGCTGAGAGATTTTCAACACCCAGCCATATTGCACACACACACACACACACACACACATGCACACATACTGTACACACCCACCCACCCACACACACACACACACACACACATGCACACACACACACACACACACACACACACACACTCACAGATACTTGCACACACGCACACACACACTCACACTCACACACACACACACACACACACACACACACACACACACACACACACACACACACATCTGAGGCGTGTGTTCACCTCAAAGACGTGAGATGAAAGTGATGGAGACCACCAGACACCACAACGTGACAGATCCGAATGTGTATTAATGCCACCAGCATACTACTTAACAAGTCAAGGAGTGAAATTACAGTCTGCTTATAACAGCTATGGATTTTCTCTCTTTATCCCCAATAAAATCACCTTGGCGGCAGGAGCAGAGGGGCTGTGGGGCATGTGATGTTTTTGGACCAAACCCAGACAGCAATAGATCCACAAGCAGGATATGTATAGATTTTCTGTTTCAGTTGAAGAACCTGTATGCAACACTAAATGCAATGCAATGTATAAGCATCGGCAGGGCTTGTATACATGTATATGTATTGGCATGGCGTGGAACTTTGCTTTATAGACAAAAAAAAAAAACGAACATGTTGGAAAACAAACAAATAATGTGAACTGCAGCATGTTTTGAGTGACAGATGTTTGATGCCTTCGATTTTTTTGGGGAGGTCAGGGAGTCTGTTTTAGGCAGTCCTTCGATCATTATGATTGACTGAACCACATCAGCTAAGCAAGGCCCTGAAATAGGTTGATGTGAGTATTGATATTTCCCCCAGACCCTTTTCTTAAAACAAAACTGAAACACGTATCTGTTGTAAAATATTGCCTAAAGAACCACAAAAAAAAACACACCATCTACATCTACACCAAACATACACGCCTAAGGACATCTTAGGGGACTCTTCTTTGTGAAGTAGAAGAAAGGTCCTCTATAAGGACAAGCCGAAGCAGCGCCATAAGTTCGTGATAACCCCTCCGGTTCAGAGAGACATTAGAGGGAAACAAGAGGGGTGAAGAGTGCAGCTGAATGCCGGTCTGACAGGCAAAGCTCCGGAGGGACGAGGAGGAGACTCAGAGAGGATTCAGGCACCATTCTCTCCTGTCAGAGCAGAGGGGCCCTGCAGCGTGCTCAATCAGTGGACAGGTGAGTCAGTGCTTAAAAAGAGAAAAGGGGAGAAAAAGAGAGAAAGAGGGAGAGAAAGAAAGAAAGAAAGACAGAAAGAAAGAAATAAAGAGAGAGGTGGTGGAGAGAAAGGGAGAGAATAACAGTGAGAGAAAAACAGAAAGAGAGAGACAGAGTAAAAGAGGGGGAGAGCGAGAAAGAGAAAAAAGAGATGGGGAGAGGGAGACAAGAGAGAGAGAGAGGGGGGAGACAGAAAGAGAGAGCAAGTGAGTCTGTGAAGGGAGACAGTCCTCTCTGCAAGAGGAGCAGTGTTTCTCCACCTAAACTTTGACACACACATACACACATGTGCTGTCAACCTGGTCTCTTATCTCTCTAAATTCCCTGAAGTAAGTCAGTCATCCAAATCCAGCCGCAGAGAGATGGAGAAGAACAGAGGGGAATAGAAAGTGTGTATACATGTGTGTATTCTGTGTGTGTGTGTGTGTGTGTGTGTGTGTGTGTGTGTGTGTGTGTGTGTGTGTGTGTGTGTGTCCGTGTGTCCGTGTGTCCGTGTGTGTGTCTGTGTCTGTGTCTGTATGGGAGAGGGTGAGACAACGATGCAAAGTATTTTCTGTGTGTCATAGAGGGAAAAAATGGATGGTGAGCGAGAGAGCAAGAGAGAGAGAGAGAGAGAGAGACTGTATGTATGTGCGTTGGTGAAAGCTCCTGTCTTCTCTGCATCAGGGTGTCTGGCTGGAGTGTGGGATGAGGGACAAGAGTGGAGGGGATTTGCTCAGAAAGGTAAGAGGGGCTATGAGCACACTGAGGGTATTTGCGATGGGAATGCATACAGAGAGGGAATAAGAGAAATAGAAAGATAGAGGAAGAGAATGAATGAGAAGGGGAGGACAGAGAGAGGGGGTAAGGTAGAAAGAGAGAGACAGAGAAAGAAAGAGACAGACAGGGGTAGGTAGCGAGAGAAAGACAAAAAGAGAGAAAGGGTGAGGGACCAAAATAGAAACACTCTTGCTTGTACTACTCATTCATATTTAGCAAATGTGATACACTCACACAAACACACCTGCAACATCGTTCATATCTGAACAAGGGTATAGAAACAATCTAGGCTGATAAACCAGCCCCTTGTACTTCACTTCATTTTGAACAGAGGGTCTAACTGTTGTTTCATTGACATGGTTGTCTCAGGCTGCATCTTGCCTGACCAATGAGCAACCACAAGGAGTCATGACCAGATGTTAGCGATTGGGTAAAAGGCAGATCTAATCGTTTTAAACTTTAGCAGAGTCTACACCTTCGAAAAGAAATCGTTTTCTGATTGGTCAGGAAAGCACATATTGACCTAAGGGTTATATGTAGCCAAAGTGTATTGAATTCTTTTCAAACAGGTTGGCAGAAATAGAACAGTTTTAAACAGTTTGCAACACAGGAAGGATCACTTCTCCAAGGTGTATATGAGTGTATACTTCCCCCCGCATAGGTTAAATGCAGGGTTCCAACATGGCCGCTCCCGGCTCTCATTAATCACGTGAAGGATCGCGGGTGAGTAATGGAGAAACGAGGGAGCGTCCTCCTGCTCTTTGCTTTAATTGAATCGGCGGGGGTAATGGCCGGCTTTTGTTCACCGCCTCCCTGACCCATCCTTGTTAAAGTGGAAGATTGATCGCTCAATTTGCGGCGAAACGGCCGAGGGGACGTCGTGCCGCCTCGTTTGGCTCCCTAAATCACGCCGGCTTTTTTTTTTTTTTTCTTTTCTTTTTTGTTCCATTTTACTGCATTTGCAACCTCTCGATTGCTCAGATTTTTTTTTCAGATTCTTTAAATTAAATCGAGGTGGTGTGTGTGTGTGTGTGTGTGTGTGTGTGTGTGTGTGTGTATGCGTGCGTGTGTGTGTGGGAACGAGCGGGGTGGGAGCAGGCTTCTATGGTCACTGGATGAATTAATGAAGTGCACACACACACACACACACACACACACACACACACACACACACCCACGCACACACACACACAAACACAAACACCCATACACACACACACAGCTGGAGGACTGAGGAAGTCAGAGAGTCTGGAGCAACACAAGGGGGAAAAAAACTGAAATCAAAGCGCTGAGACACAGCCTCTGGTGCTGTGCTGACATCTCACCCTTTGTGTTGCCGGCTGTCTTTTCACTGCAGTGGCATGAGTAGGCGCAGATCAAAAAATAGGGTTCATGTCACATATGTTTCTCTGAATTCTTCTGCATTGAGCCAGTTTTGCATGCTCTGTCATCAGCAAGTTACAAAGGACTTATAAAAGGAAACTCAAATCTCCAAGTCTTAAGCATCAGATCTGAGAGGCTCCAACGAGTTTCAGAAAGTTGTTTTTTCCCCTTTTTTCTTAGCTTCTGTTTTGTGATGTTAATTCATGCAGACACCAGAGGCATTAAATGGGTCTCTGAGCTGCTTTAATTTCCTGGAGGCGACAACAGCAAAAACAACCAGGAAAGCAGACAGTAAGACCACAGAGATAGAGGGAGAAAGGGGAGAGAGAAACAAATCAATTAGCTCAGACTATGCCTAATCAACCCCATGCTTTGATAATAGACCAGAATATGGATTTGGCCACGTCTGTCGCCGGTGAAAATGAAACGCACAATTGATCATCCTGCAGGGCGTTACAGTAAGCCATTGTCCCCTTTTCGGAGCACTGCTCAGGACTGACTATGCTCACATTTTTTTTGGGGGGGGGGGCAGCACTATGGCGTGCTGTGTGGTGCCTCTCCCTCCTTCCCCCCCTCCCTCCCTCCCTCCCTCGCTCCGTCTCTATACACAAACAGAGGCCTTTGAGAAGAGCTCAGGAGCTAGATGGGAAGATAATTGATGAAAGGATCGTTTTTTTCGTCTCTCCTCCTGGAGGGTCTGTATTCAGCTCTCTCCTGTGTTCTTTTAAAGCGTGCAGGGTCAGTGGCAGACATAGGGATTAGAGAACAGAATGGGGAGACTTATTTTAGACTTGGAACCAGATGTACCACGCACTGTTGTTTAATGGGTTATCATTTGCAGATCAGAGGGGGTTGTGCATTGGTAGGCTGCCAAGCAGTACCTGTAAACTACGTGATTATTAGAATGACTGACATTTGCGTGAGCACAGCTATACATATAACTGTACTCCACATTTTGAAATATCAGATTTTTGGTTGAAAGGCACAACTTTCTGAAAACAACAGTTCATGTACATGTGTGTGTGTGTGTGTGTGTGCACTTCATTAATTCATCCAGTGACCATAGAAGCCTGCTCCCACCCCACTCGTTCCCACACACACACGCACGCATACACACACACACACACACACACACACACACACACACACACACACGCACACACACACACCACCTCGATTTAATTTAAAGAATCTGAAAAAAAATCTGAGCAATCGAGAGGTTGCAAATGCAGTAAAAATGTACAATGGAACAAGGGTATACACAGGTACAGGAAATATAGCCACAAGCAGAGATGATCAAGGTTACTGCTGTTATTGATGTGAAAACTACCCTAAGTAGATAAAGGTTCAATGATCCAACTTCTTCAGCAGGTGAAAGGGCATCATTTCATACACTTTGCAATTGTAAGAATGTAATGATCTGCTGAAAAATATGTGGAGTAGATAGACCAAACACTGGGAGCTAGAGAAATGTGTTGTTACTTGTGAGCAATGCTGCCTCATGGTTAATTTTCCTAAATGTGGGTAAGCAGGCTCCATAAGTCATTATTGCATGACTGATCACAAGAAAAGGCGTACAATGTCACGCCAAATTCCTTATGTCTTTTGAGTGTTATTTTAACACTTATTTGCATTTTCATGTGTCATTTTACATTTTCAGTTGTTCTGCGCAACCATTTGGTCGACCACACTTTGAGTCACAATATCTCATTGAAAAATGTATTCATCTTAACTCAACCTGAATGAGCCATCTCTGCCACTTGGTTTAGTTGTGCTATGCTAAAAAAAATCCACCGGAAGGCGCTGTGTCTTTCAGCAATATGCTTTGTCAGCATTCCTTCAAACAGGAAGTGAAACCGAAAAAATTGCATCATCACATGAGGACAGATTTTAGCAGAATTTTCAAAGGTAAGAATTTTTTTTTGACACATTATCATTTCAGAGGTGTTATTAAACAGAATTATGCAACTTAATGCTGCAAAAATAAGTCTTATAAGAGTAAAATAATTTTTAAAAAACGTGCTCTACCAAATGGTTGAAATGTCATTTTATGCTAACGGTAGAGACGCTAGTTAATGTCAGTACAATTAGCTATTTACAAGGAAATACAAATCTTCTGATCCTACATTATTATCAAAATTATTACATTTAATGACATTTCATCACATACATGTTTGAATAATTCTATAAGTATATTTTTGTGCGGTCTAAAAACATGTTTTGACATGCTAACAGTTCAATTGTAGAAGTAAAGGTAGTGATGCGAAGACAATGATTTAAAAAAAAAAAGAACATATGAAGATTCCCTGTCACTAATATTATATGTTTACTGTTATTCACTTCATATTTGATGGAAAATGTTTTAGCAATATGATTTTTCACAATGTCTAACGCATTCTATGTGTACTATGTATGGTAAATACCAAGAACAAATTAGTAGAATTAATACTAGTACTGGTTTTACTATTAACTTCATAGTAACAAATAGACATGTTTGTGTATTACCATATGACTAATAGCACATGGTTTGTCATATAAATCATTTTCTTTCTGCTTTACACATGATAGATGGACACCAAAACATTCTATGGTGCACAACCACACACTTTTCTGGCCCTTGTGCCTGAAAATCCCCAGGATTCAGACGCAGATCTTAGTGATGATGACCCTACGAATGATCCAGATTATCTGCCCATACCAGCAGATGATAGTGGGGACACTTCTTTCGATTCTATGGATGAGGAGGTCATTGCCTCAACGAGCTCATCCTCTAAACCACCATCCAAGAAGAGGAAAAAGGGGAAAAACTCCCTCAAAACAGTTTCTTTGGCAGAGCTAGGGGACAAGCCTGACCCTAAATCACCCCCATGTACAAAGGAAGGCGCAAGAAGACTGTGGCGTTACGAAGACATTGAGGCATTCCAGGTTCCAGGCTCAAGTTTTAACCCCCCCCCGATGCCATAAAGACACCCTTTCAGTATTTCAAAACACTCTTCACTGATGCACAACCTTCAAAAAACATTTGTAGTGTTGCCATTAATGGCATTGGCAAATTTTATTAATTTGTTGAAAGAAATTAGCAGTTTATTTGACTTGTTTTCAATATTTTTTGTATGCATAAAGATATCTGATACGTTTACTATGAACAGACGTCTCAACCGTTTGGTAGAGGCCTATATCTAAAAAAATGCAGGGTCTGATTTTGGAAAAACAATTGATTTTTGTTATTGCTATCCTAAGTAATTAAAAAATGCAAAAAAATAATTTTTCCATTGCTTTTTTCTTGGTGTGGACCTTAAAGGGTTACCATGCAGTGTTGCAATTGACCTGAACATAATGGCTAACTTTGTTAGCCTGTTTGATGTCATTCTAAGCCCATTACCGTAATCCTAACCCTTACCCTAACCCTAACCTTAACTATCTCTTTAACGTCTGTCAATGGTAAAACTTCTGCACAAGTTACTTATTTTGTAGTCTCATAGTAATGGTATTCCTCTGTATGAGCAATTACATATCAGCGTACAGTATACTGATAACATGTGAAATGCAACGCGTAACTTGACACGCAGAAATGCGGAAATGCATTTCTATGATGTGCTTATATGCTTAAAAATGGCATGCTATTCTACAGCATCCTATGATACCACCTTGATTATTACTACTTTTGCAGATTACTCTCAACTCAAAAAAGTGTAGTCTAATTGTGTAAATGGGTACTGGTTGGCATCAGCACTCAAAATGCCACTCACTCATATTTCATCTCTGAGAAATACTTGTGAGACGCTTTGGATAATAGTAAAGTGCAAATGCAAATTTGCTATTCACAATTTCTATGCTACTACTATGCTGTTCACATATTTTTTTCAATTGTATGCCCATTAATTTACCACATGCAAACAATAATAGAAAAAAAACAATTCCAGGGAGATCTGTCTAAACACAGTAAGCATACCCTTTTCATTATGGAAACACAAAGTCAAACTAGTGTTAACACATCGATCAGTGTTGCAAGATCAATAAATAAGTGCCATTGATGTACCAGTATGCATCATTACAATGAATCCCACCATGACAGAAATCCCATGCTATCAGAAGTGGGATGGAGGTGTGCAAGCACAAACAGAGATAAATAGGGGGGAAAACATTATCAGAGACAAAGTACTTTTGCATGTGTTCATACATGAAGGATATGATGAACCTAGGCAATTAGTGCAACCAAACGCACTGTCAATTTCAAAACGGCACTTAAATCCACTATAATCTGCATTGCTGTATAACTGTAATATGTGTACTGTGCTGTAACCATGTAGAACATTTTTGTACTATACACCAAGACCTTGTCCTCATCGTGTTTCCTCCAAGGTCGTAGCCAGAAATCATAAAAGGGGTGGGCCCAGAAAATAATCAGGTGGGCCTAGCCCAAAACACATAGGTTATTAGTATTACTTAAACAGTCAATCAAACACAAAGAGCCTTCTGTTTGGGTGGGCCTGAATGGGTCCCCATGTAGAAGCTCTTATATAAATGGGCTTGTCTACCCAACTTATGTTTGTCCACCCAACTGGGTAACTGGGTCATATTTGTCTTGCATGATATTTTATGATATTTGGGTTGAAATTTTACTAAGTGCAAAATGTTTCTTTTTTTGGTGACACATTGTCTATGTTATTCATTTTTTGTAATTACTTTCTGTTTGCTCTGTACTGTAGTTACATCATTTCACTTGTGGTAGTTACCATGTAATTTATCCAATTAACCAGGTTGTTACTATCTAAATAGTATTTACATGACTTTACAAAAAATAGGCAGGGGACTTTACTTTCTGAAGCTGGAAGCTTTCCACCTTTGGGTAACACGAGTCAAACATTTCGACAAACTTACTCAATCACGATTGTTTAGTCTGACTAGGTTCTACCCTTGTCGAACAGCATTGAAGAATATTACAGTAACAAGCAAACTGTGTATCAAAATTATATATTAATCTCGAACAGCTTCATATGGTTGTCACTTAAAATAAATTCCCAACATCTTTGAAGAGACCGTTTCAAGAAGATAAACAATAACAAGCTTGAGCTTTCCCACGGGACGTAAACTGACATAGGGAACCAGAGATATGGAACTAAAAGCAATAATGAACAACTCGCTGTAAGCATGCGTTTTCTCAGAAAGGAACAAACAAGAAAAGAAGTTAATTAGGCTTGGATGGATTATGCTTGGCTGACCTTTTAAACGGTACAGTCTGTGACAATACAAAATATCCCCTTCAACAGTATAAAAAACAAAAGCAGTGAACTTTCTATTTTACTTTATTCACAAACTTCCGGCAGATTTCACATACTTGAGTGTTAAAACCAGAAACAAATTACGTCATAAATCAAACTCTACATTACAGTATATGTTATCATCACAAATATGGCCCTTGTGGTGCTGCAATGATACTTGTGCACCTGGTTACATTTACTCAGCAAGGAGCCTTGCACAAAAGCAGTGCTCTTGCTGTGTCTTTCTGCCCCATCCATTCCCTATTCTCTATCACACTGTTTCAACACACATGGGAACATATCCATTTTCCCCACATGAATACCCTCACATACTACTGCATCATAAATGGCTCCAAACCCACCGGGTTTTAACACACACGCACACCATGAGGCACTGCAGGCACATACCCCTGGAAACATCTAAAACATCAATTCTGATCAATGCACACACACACACACACACACCTGCACATACGCATACACTCACACATACACACATACACACACACACAAACACACACACACACACACACACACACACACACACACATGCCTGGACATACGTATGCCCTCTCACACACACACACACACACATAAATGTAATCATACCCTCTCTTACACATGTATACACATTCGCTCACCTGCACACAGTAAGACAGATACGCAAACTCAATTCATCAACAAAAGCTCATATTACATGTTCATAATATCCCATGTGAAATGAAGCACAAAAACCACATACGGTAAAGCCTCAAAAGTCATTTCTTCAGAGTAGAATTACTCTCTATTTCCTATACCTATTTAGAAAAGAAAATTCAGCATATCATATATGTACATACTCAAAAGCAACATAAGGAAACAGGCAAAACTAGAACAGCACACAAGGTCTTCTTTAAGTGGTTCATTACAAATAGGGCCCCTATGGGGATAATACTGTATATAGGCCAAGATATACATACTGTACAGTACTAAGCGAACCTTATCTGTTAAGCATCAGCAGGGGATTTGTCGGGGAGGAAATAGGGGGCAAATCTGGTGAATTGCAGGGGTCTTGGTCGAATCACAATTTAATGTAATTCTGCTTCCCACATTTTAACTCAATGTGGGTCATTTTGATCCATCTCTCATGGTTTTTTATAGGACATGCATACTGGAGTTTAAACTGGTTTACCTGTGCCATGAAACATTCCAACACAGCGGCCTCAATCACCAAAGTTATGCCTACTATGCACTAAAACTGCTGTACCATCATATTTTATCACTCATCAGTTAAGCACAGTATGCTTCAAGCCTCTCTCTCTCTCTCTCTCTCTCTCTCTCTCTCTCTCTCTCGCTTTCTCTCTCTCTCTATCTCTCCCTCTCTCCTTCTCTCCTGTCCCATTATTCCTCTTTGAGGATACAGTTAAGGTGCACCAGGCCTTTGTTCTTCTGCCTCTTTCGAGCACACATGTAATCCCCCCTCTATTTGATGTGAAGCCGCCCTCACAGAGGTTGGCTGATTCCCAAGATTGAGCACCAAGGTTAAACATGCCACTGCTATAAAAAAATAATGTTTAGGAACAGGCTGATATGACTGATCGGGACCTTTCACGCTGCACAATGCATCAGTTGCTTTGGCAACGGTCTTGCACAACACCAAAAAAAAGATGACAAGGACAAGTGTACACAAAAAAAAAACTGAAGGCTAGCTGACTTTAACGTTTTTTTTTTCTTCTTCTTAAATCTCCCCCAATCATTGATGTATTATAGGTTTTCTTTTTACAACTGGCCTCTCTCAAAAGAATTCCATCTGCTTGGCAGAAGGGAGAAGCTGTTCTTGAGGCAATGTGGTGAAGGTGGGTGTCATTTTTGTCGGAGCCATAACTTATCATAGCATTTGCTTCTCATCACCACACAAGGCTGGACAGGCAGGAGTGACCCTGGCTTGTGGTGAGGACGCAGAGATGAGTTCATGGCCAGAGGTTGACCGTCACATTTTTCATTTTTTCTTTGACACGGTACTGATTGGGTCGGGGACCCTTCTTGCAGTGGAGGGGATGGAAAAAAGGGAAAAAGGAACAGGGAACTAGGAGGGGGGGGTGGGGGGGGGGGGGTGGGAATGATAAAGGTGTTAGACAAGTCTGCTCTAATCTCAACATGCCCCAGGCTGACAGGCTGTCTGTCACATATCCCTCGCATGCTTTGCTGCGCTGTCAGAGCAGCCTGGCAGAGGTGGTGGCAGCATTGAGAGAAGTGTGTGTGTGTGTGTTTGTGTGTGTGTGTGTGTGTGTGTGTGTGTGTGTGCTTGTGTGTGTGTGTGTGTGTGTGTTTGTGTGTGTGTGTGTGTGTATGTTTGTGTGTGTGTGTGTGTGTGTGTGTGTGTGTGTGTGTGTGTGTGTGTGTGTGTGTGTGTGTGTGTGTGTGCTTGTGTGTGTGTGTGTGTGTTTGTGTGTGGAAGAGGCTGATATGGCATGTCCTCGAGGGTAGAGTCTTAAAGTGTACGGTGTGTTAGGATGCACGAGGTCATCATCTGTCTGCCATGAGTGTGTGTGTGTCTGTGTGTGTGCGTGTATGTGTGTGTGTGTGTGTGTGTTTCCCTATGTGAACGACAGGTGTTGATGACAGCCGGTTCCCGAGCGCTGCCCCGTGTGTTTGTGTGCCCAGTTTTTATAGTGCCGTCAGTGTGAGTGGCGAGGCTGATGTGATTGATGCTGTTGCCAGGGCGCCCACGCAACATGCGTCTCGCATCAGGACCGATGCAGTGCCTCCCCTTCCCACATCTGCCTCCTCCCCTCCTCCCCACCCCCCCCCCCCCCACCTCCATTCTCACATTCTTTCTTCTCATCCACTCACCGCTGCCTGTTTTTCTATCTCTCCTGTCTGTCTTTCTCTGTCCCTGTCTCTGTCTGAACTCGCCTTGGTTTGTTTTGTTTTCCACTCACCATCCCTTCCATCACCTAGCTCCAAAACCCCTCGCTATTCTCCTCCTGTCCTCTACCCCCACAACCCCCCATCCCCATCCACCCCCACCCCCTCCCCCTCACACCCACCCTCCCCATCGCCCTACCCCTTCTCTCCTCTCCTCTCCTCTCCTCTCCTCTCCTCTCCCCTCTTCTTCTCCCCCTCACTCCTCCTCCTCATGTCTGGTCCTACTCGCCTCTGATCTCCTCCCTGCGTGTCCCTCAATGTCTCTCCACATCTTGCTCTGATGACTTATCGATTAGCCTTTGTGGTTTTTCTGAAGTCTTTTAAAGTCCCTCGGCTGGGCTGTCGGAGCAGAGCAAGGGGGGAGAGGGCAAGGGGGGGGGTTGGTTGGGGCGGATTGGGGGGGGGGGGGGGTGGGGGGGCTTGTCAGGGGGGTTGGAGGAGTTTGGGGTGGGCAGTAGGTGGGGGCCCCTGGCTGTAATTGAAAGTGAGGCAAGAGAGATGGATAGACCCCAGAGAGATACCTCTATCTCTCTCTCTCTCTTACACACACGCACACTTACACACACATACACCCACACACACACACACAAATACACACACACACATACACACACACAGGTGCACACACACACACACAAGTGGCATAATATGGGTCATTAGCATGCCAGACAACCAAAATTAGAGAATTAAAAGCACAACCCACTTGTGTTACCAGACTGCTATTGGATACTGCTGTACGAATTCATACAGCCACAAAGGAACCTTACTCACACACACACACACACACACACACACACACACACACATATATAGATACTCTGTCTGTCTCAGTTACCCACTCAAGAATACATAGACTAACCCACACCCACACAGACACACACTCACACACACACACACACACACACACACACCAGATGCTCACTAGACCTTTGAACCACTGAGTGATCGGCTGACAAAGAATAGCATTTGAAGCGCTATTCTCAGAGCTATTGGGCCGGTAATAGAACACAGTGGCTAAGCAAGCAAGCAAAGAGCTCACTTCCAGACAATCACTCTCATCACCAGACCCGGAGAGAGGGAGAGGGAGAGAGAGAGAAGGAGGGGAGAAGGAGAGAGGCAGAGACAGAGAGAGAGAGAGAGAGAGAGAGGGAGAAGACGGAGAACCTAACGAGTTTGGCCAGCCTGAGCGCTCAATGCCTTCCTCCACAGAGACCCTCTACTCCCACACCTTTCCCCCCCGACACCAAGCACTGAGCAGGACTTGTTGGCTTCAATTGTTGTTCAGCCCAGTCCTCATTAAACCCCATTGTATATGTGTGTGCACGTGTGGATATGAAAGGGGCTTGCTGACAGCGGGTATGGAGGGGAAGGGGGAGGCTTTTTGCGTGCACGCGTGCTAACTTGTAGCGGCTTTTAAGCGCTCATTCTTTCACTCGCTCGCTCGCTCACTCGCTCGCTCACTTACTCACTCAGCGGGGGGGTGTCAGTGAGTCGACTTGTCAAAGCCCCCTCTGGGCAGCAGCTGTGACGCCTCGAGCGGAGAGAACGAGGTGAGATGAGGGTAAAAGGGCGAGGGGTGGGGGGCAGGGGGGGCAGGGGGGGCAGCGGGTGGGGCTGGAAGGGGGCAAGGAGGCACTTAACAGTCACGTAGCATTAAGCACAGTGACTGGCACGCTGTCGTGTTCCACACGAGTCCTCGGGCTCAGCGTTCTCTCTCTAGCTTGTACCCCCGGAGTCTCTTAACCCTGCTGAATACTGTAAGAGTTTCCTCCTGTAATTTCCAACAGGAGAACTGAACTGTCATGGGCAGGAGCCTGTGTTGCATACTGAAGCAGTGGACTCATAATGTTTCATGCATGATTAATTACACTCCAACTCATAGCTCCGTCTTGTTGTCACAGAAGATCTCGCAGATGTCTTTAGCTCCGCGTTGATAGTCCCATTAATTACAACTAACATCGTGAAAGCCGCTCAAACAAAACGAACAAAATGATTAGGTCACACTTTATTATAAGCCACACCAGCAGAATTTTGATTTTAGCAAAAAAATAAAAACAAACTTGTACATGACATTGTGTACATATTCTGTGATCTCAAAGTCTTGTAGTAGTAGTTCAAGACAGTGCAAATGACAATTACTGTTTCCAGTGTATCATCTGTGTTTGTTTGCATTTTGTGGATGTGTAAATTACTGCAACCTTAAATAACATTTTAAAACTTACAATATTTAATGGTAAGAATTAATTTTACTGTTACTTTTTTAGTGTATCTACATGTAACAACATGTAATAAACAACATGTAATATTATGTTCTTACATTGTACATACCTAACACTAACCATAATACTATTGTACAGTGTAAGTACAAATGTCACATATTGTTAGACACTTTGTTACACTGTACCTAATTACTATAACAGGGACTGTAAAATAAAGTGCAACATTTAATATTTAACATTTTTCATTTTTTTCAGTGCTGATCTTCTGCTCTTTTTCAACCCTGCCAACATCACATTATGAGCACTCTCATCTCTCTCATCTTTTTTTTTTTTTTGCTGGCCTTTGCTGGACTGATGATAGCGCCATCAGCGCCTCTGCAACTCTTTCTCACCATCGTGTCGCTACATCTCTGGCCTGTGTGATTGCTGGCGTGGCATTCGCTCACCCGCCCGCTCTGATCATTTGTTCAAATAAAACTTCTCTGAAGCAGAACACCCGCGGAGCCAAAATGGCAGCCACCTTTGTCATGCCGTTCCAAGAGCCGCCACAGGCGCACACACTCCCAGCAGCCAGCCAATGGGAATGGCTGCAACTGATACCGTGGGGGGGCGAAAATGCTAATGCCAGTGCTGCACCGCTACGGTGGGTCTAATAATACCTCCCATAGCTTTAGAGGTGATCCCCTCGCCTCACACCTCACACCTCACACACCCCATGCCCTGGCCATTTAACGCAAGGTCAAACCACAAAATTAATC
Organism: Setipinna tenuifilis; assembly: GCA_030347295.1. Taxonomy (NCBI): domain Eukaryota; kingdom Metazoa; phylum Chordata; class Actinopteri; order Clupeiformes; family Engraulidae; genus Setipinna; species Setipinna tenuifilis. The sequence continues at coordinate 26,006,553 of CM059275.1, read as the reverse complement.
TTGGGGGTGCAGAGCGTGGCAGGGTATGGGTGTGTGTGTGTGTGTGTGTGTGTGTGTGTGTGTGTGTGTGTGTGTGTGTGTGCGTGCGTGTGTGTGTCAGTGGGTGGATGGTGGATGGTGACTGTTGAAGCAGCATAGTGTCCTGTTTCACACGGCATTGTGTTAGCCCTTTCACTGTAATGCTGCCATTACGCGTGTGTGTGTGTGTGTGTGTGTGTGTGTGTGTGTGTGTGTGTGTGTGTGTGTGTGTGTCTCCTGAGTCTGAAGCTGTCAGGGGACTGAAACAGGAACAGCAGTGACAGTGACATGAGTTGTCATGACCTGATGGGGTCGTTGACAGGGCAGTGTTTGCGTGGAAACATGGCAGTCTTTTTATAAAGCAAGTAAGTCTTCACTCCAGTCTGAGATGATGGCGATGTTAAGGCCATTGTTAATGTGCAGTCATCTGCTACGAAGGGCTGCAGACACACTCAGCACTTTATGACGACTATAGGATTGGGCCAAAATAAAAAAACACATGTTCAGCAATCTTCTTGAAGTGTGCATGTTTCTTTTTTTCAAAAAAAACAAATTAATTCTGAAGCCAGTCTGAGTCAGTCTGAAAGGAGAGATGATTTTTGAAGTGAAGACATCTCAAAGCTCCTTCTTAAGCCCCTTGCTGCTCTTCGCCTTTTCTCTGTGCTGACTTTATAATAAAGGATGTGTGTGTGTGTGTGTGTGTGTGAGTGTATGTGTGTATGTGTGTGTGTGTGTATGTGTGTGTGTGTGTGTGTGTGTGAATGACTGGTTGTGTGCAACTTTATTTTATCAGCTGATGCTTGGACATTGTTGTGTGTGTGTGTGTATGTGTGTGTGTGTGTGTGTGTGTGTGTGTGTGTGTGTGTGTGTGTGTGTGTGTTTCCCTAAGGGCTTTTGCTTGACTGACCCACACTCACTAAGCGGGCTTCAGCATAAGCGCTTAGGCATCACAAACGATCTTGTGGCATAAGCACAAAGCTTTGTCCCTAGTAACATGCCCATCATGAAGGGGCTGACACAAAACACAAGGGTTTACTGTTGCACCCAGCATCACACCATGCACACACACACACTGACACACACACACACACACACACACATGAACACACACACACACACACACACACACACACACACACACACACACACACACAATGGTAGTAAGCATTATATTGTTTCACACACACACAAATTCACACTCAAACTCACACA
>CM059275.1:25990323-26000323 GCA_030347295.1 Setipinna tenuifilis | reverse complement strand
TGGGGGTTTGTGGAGGGTCACTTATTAAGGCACTTCCACAGTGGAAGTGGTTTGTGGCTGTGGCACATGGGGTTTACCCCACACTGTGGTAGGCATGAGAGGCCTGAACACACACACACAAAACATACACACACAAAACATACACACACACAACATACACACACACACACACACACACACACACACACATACACACACACACACACTCTCTCTCTCTCTCTCTCTCTCTCTCTCTCTCTCTCTCTCTGTCTTTCTCACACACACACACACACACACACAAACACACACACACACCCACATACACACACACACATTCATGCATAAGCACATATACACACTAAAAGTATATGCATACATACGGTAGCATACACACACCTGCTCATGCAAAAAACATACGTTTGTGCATGAACAATGTTATTTATGTCTACATATACACGCAAATACACTCAATATCACACAACAACACACACAACCAGGCAGAAAAAGGGAGTATGCCAACCAGTTAGTCACGAGAACCAGCAAGTCCATTGGCAACATAAAAAAAAACCATATCTCCATGGAAACAAACATGGGAGCTCTGATCCGCATGGCTTTTTCGTTGAAAAACAGACCATCAAGGGTTGCACAACCATTCACTCGCTGTATTCACACAACTCCTAGTTCTTAAGAAAAAGGGACCGTTTCTGTTAAAATTACAAAACCGATCGATCATTCATATGGTGTTTAACATTTTCTTTAATATTTTCTACACTATTAATTTTAATGGCTTTCTGACTTCACACAGGAACAGTGTGTGTCTTCAAGGGACGTATGAAGTTTCTCTAAAAGTTAAAGTTTTGACAAGATAAAGCTGAATTTCCTCAAAGTGTTATGCTATGATCAGAAGTTGCAAAAAGAGAAAAATATGCCAGACATAATGATCTAAAACCTAAGTTGTCTGGTCTTCAATGGTCCACAGTAATAAAAGACCATTAGAGGTAGAGTTAGATGAAGGTAGAGTTGCGTGCAAAAAAAAAAATCTTACAAGTAAGAAAAACTTATCACAACATGCTAAAAAGGAACTGATCTTTATTCATCACTTATCCGAGCTTCAAATAAGATCCTGGTAAGATAAGACAGATTTATTTGTTACATACACAGTTATAATATGTACAACTCGCAGTGAACTGTAGACTGGTTAACTCCATAACTGTGCAGAAAGAAAAGATCGATTTAAACAATATTGATAATTTAATAAATACATATTAACAATAGATACATGTAGGCCTATATACTAGCAATTATGCATAGCTGGGCAGTGAAAAATAACAGGTTATGTAGCTTTTAAACTGGCAGACATGTCCATTATAAGGAGTCTGGTGGCCTTTCTCAGTCTCTCAGTTTTGGCCATCACAGTACAAAAACACCTGCTTGATTGCAGTAAGCTGACCAGGCGGTTACTGGGGTAGGTGGATCTGATATGGTGTGATCTGTCCTATTGCTTCAAGCCTGACCATCAGATGGTTACCATGGCTACAGGTTGTGTGTAGGCCGTGTGCATCATGTCACATACACTTACTTACTACCCCAGCCGGTCACACCTGACAGGTCTACTTAGTCCCACCATAATAGAACCTCCTCTCTGTCTGTATCGATATCTGTTTCTGCCTTTCTGTCTCGCTCTTTGTCTGTCTCTGTCGCTCTCTCTCACACACACACACTGTCTCTCTCACTCTTTCTGTCTCTCTGCCCCCGCATACACACACACTCACTGTCTCTCTCTTTCTTTTTCTCTCTTTTTCTTTCTCTCTCTGTCTTTTTTCTTTTTCTATAGGCCCCTGTCGGCAGCTGCAGCTGCCACATTTCACCCCCGTGCCACTAAATGCTTTCAGTGGGGCCGTCAACCCCTCACATCGATCTGCTGGCAAACGCCTTTACACCAAAGGGCCATTAGGCCGAGCGGACGGCAGCAGGGTCTCTCCTGTTTGTCTCTTTCTTACTTACCACTTGTCCGCCAGTAAAATACGGCCCTCGGCGCACGCTCTTGGCCCCCTCTGTTTGGACTGCAGCTGTCACTCATCATGTCTCATACCATCCACTGCCCCCCGCCACACCCCCCACCGATGCCAGCGCCACGGTGATTATGTTACCAAGGACAAACATGGAGAGCAGACAGAGAGACGGAGAGAGAGAGTGAGGAGAAGACTTGGGAGAGAGAGGCAGAGAGACAGAGATACAGAAAGAGAAAGAGAGAGACAAAGATAGAGAGAGAGAGTAAATGAGGTGAGAGAGTAGCTAAAAGACAATAAAAAGAGGAGGGGGCAGAAGAGGATAGGAGATAGGTGCAAGATCGACAGAGCATAAGAAGGAAGGCGAAATAGAGAAAGATGAAGAATTGAGAAGTGAGAGTGAAGGAGAAAGGGAGGAAAAGAAGGAAGAGATTTGATTAGAAAAGCAAACGAGGGGAGAATAGATGGAGAGGGGGTGGAGAGATGGGAAAAAGCTGGCACTGTGACACACGGACCTAGAGAAGAAAAAAAAAAAAGAGAGAAAGAGAATAGTGAAAGCAGATGGAAGATATAGAGGGGAAAAAAAACTGACGCTGAGAAGAGACAGGAAGAGTGCAAGCGCTGGGGGTTTGTTCAGAACCCTCACTGTATTACAACAGCTTGATTTGAATTGCCTCAGAGCTGTGGTTCGAACCTCTCTCACCTGTTCAGGCCTTACTGTAGGCTACTTCCATTAGCTTTCCCCCTCGAGGCTACTGAAAACTACCAAAAAGCTCCGACAGCTGCCAGGCCATTTTCCCCTTAACTATTCAGCCTTTGTGGTCTTTTTTCCTGGCCTGACAGATGGACTCTACTACCCTTGCTTCGACGCTGCAATTTTGTCAGCAACCCACACACCATGAAAGCTGTTTAACCTTCAGAGCGGGCAATGGACAATGTGCATGAAACATCACTGAAGCTTCAAAAAACAAGCTAGTGGAGATCGAAAGTCCAGTCTATCACATGCAAGACCAAAAGGCTTTTTCAATTTAAAAAATGTTTGTGTAAATGTTTCTGGTATTCGAACATTTCATCATATAACTTGTATTGCATCATTCTTACTGTAAGTTTTGTCCTGTTACCTTGATTCTGGGCAGGGACGGCAGTGCAAGGAGAGTACAAGGGAGTTATTTATTTAATTTCTTTAGTCATCATTTATTGTATTAATATATCTTTTGAAGGCTGTGGAGACAAGCATTTCATGAGAGCTTGTGTGAGTGAGTGAGCTCATTAATTAGCCCTTAAGGCTTTATGAACAAGCCTTGAGTCTCCTACAAAACGCCTGGGTGACTCACTGTGTATGTGTGTGTGTGTGTGTGTGTGTGTGTGTGTGTGTGTGTGTGTGTGTGTGTGTGTCAGTAAGCACTCTCAAATGTGCCAGCCTCCAAACTGTCCTGCCTCTGTTTTATTGCCCTCAAAAATTATATATGTGATCAAGCCTTACATTATTTACCTCCAGCTAGGTGCCAATAGTCCAGGTTAATGAGGTATAAATGAGGCATTATACAGGCATTCAGTCAGGGAGTAGAACACCCCTGGGAGCCATACAGTGAATAGGCAATAATGATCAACCAGACCTCCGTCTCTCCACATGCATGCACATGGACACACATGCACGCACACAGACAGACAGACACACACACACACACACACACGCACACACAAAACACACTCATAAAACAAACTCATGACACACACAAACACACACACAAAACACACTCACAAAAAATATTCATGAAACACATTGACACACACACACACACACACACACATACACACACACACACACACACACACACACACACACACATACACACACACACACACACACACACACACACACACACACACACACACACACACACATACACACACACACACACATACACACACACACGCACACACACACACACACACTCCTCCTTTCTGATAGATGAAAATAACATTCTGTGCCCCATAATTAACAAACTCAATCTTGTTAGAGCGAAAGCAAGAGAGAGATGAAAAGAACCAGATGGTGAAGGTGTGTGTGTGTGTGTGTATGTGTGTGTCAGTCTCCTTCAGACAAAGCTCTCCTCTTCTTTCACATATCCAGGAGCGTTTCTGAAAGGCTGGCTATCCATTTTATTCACTGTGGACCCCACCGGCTGAGTCAAAACTCTCCCTCTTCACATCAACGCCCTGAATGGGCACCCAGGAGTAGCTGGCTCTCATGCCAAACAGAGATCTCTCCACTGTGGTGCTTTATCTTCGCCTGCGGTGATTGAAGACCATAAGGAATAACTGACCCCTGGCCACACAGCCATACCTCTTTGTCAGTTTGATGCGCCCAGTAGGGTTTAAAGGTGGAGCTTTTTTTCTTTTACCATGTCAAAAAAAACTGAGGGGGGAAAAAAACACAAACTGAAGCCTTCATTTGCAGTTGAGAAATAGGTGAAGGTGTCTTTACAAAGAAGTGAAGAAAAGTCAAAGTTAAAACTTGCCTGTGTCATGTCAAAATGAACTACCTTATTACCTTTGTGTCTCTTAATTTCATGTGGGTGGATAGAACAGAAATCCCTCTTGTCTCTAAATCCCTCAGATTTAGAATGTAATTTTTATCAGTGATATTTAACCAGCGATCTCTGCGTACATTGACATTCAACGGTCACCTTTTTTTTTCTCTCCCCTGAAAAATGTTCAATCTTGCGATGGAGTTGGAGTTCACTCCAAAGCTTGACAATATGCCAAGATCGACCATTGTCAGCAGCACTGTTTGTGGCATTCAAGTGACTCCCACTCATAAAGGCTTTGTGAGTCACACCACTCTTGCCAGATGGAACACACACACACACACACACACACACACACACACACACACACACACATACACACACACCTGCTCTTTCCGTTCATTTCCACCTGAACCACCACTTAGGTCCATATCTCACTAAGCCTTTCCCCCCCTTTTTTCATTTTCGACAGCCTCTTTTATTTTTCCTTCTAGTGTTTCCCCCTCTTTTCTGTAATACTCCTATCTCCAGATTTCTTCTCCTCGACTCCTCCTATCCATATGTCTTTTGATATGCATCACTCATCTCCTCAATTGCACTTGTCTCTGTGCCTTCATTTCCCTTCTCCGTCTCTGTCCCTTCTTTGCCCTACATTAATATTGTTCTCTTGTCTTCTTCTCTAGCCCTGTCTCCTCTTCTTCTATTCTCTTTCATTTTCTTCTTCTTCTTTTGTTTTCCACTATTTTCTCTTCCCAACCATATCTCTCCAGCTTCCTTTTGTTCTCTCCTCTAGACATCCTCTAAACATTATACTCCTGCCTAAAAATCTGCTCCTTCTTCACTCCCCTTCTTTCCTCTGTCTGTTTCGCCTCCCATTCCTCTGCCTCATTCTCCACCACCATCAAGGACGAATGCCTCTCTCACTCTCTTTGTGCTCTCTCTTTCAGCCTCCCCACTGAGCTTTTTCTTCTCTTCTCTTCTCTTCTCATCTCATCGCTGCCTGCCTTTCTTAGCCATTGTTCTGCCTCCTCCTCCTCCTCCTCCTCCTCGCCTTGACTCCTCTCTCACCTCCTCTGTCTTCCCCCTAATGTCCTGCTCCCCTCTCTTGTCTCACACTCGCGCTCACACTGTCGGACTGCAGCTCTGCGGCTCTGTGCCTCTGCATCACTGTAAGCGGCCCTGCTTGCCCTCGCCGTCCCGTCCCGCGCCTCCTAAGGATCGAAACTCCTCACAGCAGCAAAGGCACCTAGAGGAGGAGGAGAAGAGAAGAGAAGAGAGGGGGGACTGTGACCGGCAGAAAAGGAGAAAGAAGGATTAGGAAAATGACAGGCGAGAGAGAGAGAGGGAGAGAGGATAGGAGAGAGGGATAAGGGGAGACTTAGAAGAGGAGTCTGAGGGGAGCTATGCCAGCGAGGAGGTGGTGGTGGTGGTGGTGGTGTGGCTGGGCGGGGGTGGGGGTGTGTGGGGGGGGGTGGGAGGGCTGGAGGTTATCATCTTATCGATTCCATAATTCAATTTCATAGAGTTATGGAGCTGTGGTCGAGCGAAAAAGGAAACCATAACGTGTGCGTCTTTATTTTCCCTTCCTACAAGAGGGCCAATGACGCTGCAGAGCTGAGGATTGATCACACATTTAGACACAAACAACAACAACACTATCTCTCTCTCTTTCTCTCTTTCTCTCATACACACACACACACACACACACACACACACTGTGGACACAATGGACTGTGCATGCGCAAACATATAAGATGGATCACCAGTCCAGAAAATCCACCAGAAAATCCTAAATTAAGAGCATATAACTCTTTCTACATATGCACAGAAACACTGCAGCATTGTGTGTGTGTGTGTGTGTGTGTGTGTGTAGCTACATATGTGGTGCAAAAATTTCCCCACTAAGAAAGGAAACGCTAGACAGCGGGTGATATGTGTGAACAAAAATGTGTTTCCGACTAATCTAACAGTGTTTTTCTTGGTTATTTTGTTGTTACTGATGAAACAAAAAGTGCCACAAAGTGCTCCACACACACACACACACACACACACACACACACAGGCACACACACACACACAGGCACACGCACACACACCCGCATACACACATATGCACATGCACACACACACCCACGCACACACACTCTCACACACACACACATACACACACACACACACACACACACACACACTGTAGAGCTTTATGAGCTGTGTGAGGGTCATTTGTGCTTCGGCAATGGGGTTCAGGGGAGACAGCTTGTGTCAGGTGACCAGTGTGAAATTTACGGGGGCTTGGTTTGTCTTTACTGAAGGAAAAAACAAAGGAGGATAAAGTTTGTGCTACACACTAAAGTCTAGAAGTGTCCCTGAGTGACCCTAACACTGTCTCTCTCTCTCTCTCTCTCTCACTCACTCACTCTTTCTTTCTCTCTCTCTCTCACACTCTTTCTCTCTGTTTCTTTCTCTCCCCCTCTCTCTCTCTTTCTTTCTCTCCCTCTCTCTCTCTCTCTCTCTCTCTCTCTATCTGTCTCTCTCTCTTTTACTTATGCACTCCCTTATGCTTATCGCTGTCTTTCTCAAAGCAAAGCCCCTCCATTTTCTCAATTGTCCCTCATTTGTAATGATTGCCACAGCTGATTACATCTCCACATTTTTCCATCATTACTAAGCCCAGTGATGGTGAATAACTGGCCATTTTGGTAATGCTACATGCCTAATGCAGCAGATTAATGAAAATGATCTGCTCCACAGTGACTTTTTTAAAAAAAAGTTTTTTTTTAAAGGAGGACACAGAGATGGAGGAAGCTTTTGTGAAGCTGAGACATTGCTGGGGATATAATGCTGGGTTTATCGCAGACTTTTCTGCTTGTGCCCTTCTTCCAGCAATGTGCAGTGACATCAAAACAGTAAGTGATGTCCAGGGGAAGGCCCCTGTCTGATAAGCCGGAGTTGTACTTTATTTATTTATTTATTTATTTTAGGTAGGGAGTAAGAGGCTATTTTTACTTGGTCATCTGAAACAGGGCCGCTGGAGTACCAGTCAGTCGTTAGTTTTGAGAGAGAAAAAAACTGCCTTGTTCAGGAGAGAGGCTGCTGTCTCTCCGGACCCACTGGGTCACTCTGACAGCTGGAGGCATACTGACCGTCACTTTGGGTTCAGTTCTTTTGCGATTTTGCCATCTTTCATTACATCTAACTTGGCTTCAGATGTTTGAGAGGCTGACTGTAAACTTTAATGGAGAGAGGAGAGAGGCTGCTCTCTCTACAGACCCCACTGTAGGGGCAAAACATTACACGCCATAACAGCAAGCTAAAAACGATCCCCTTTGTTTACAAGATATTTCACTTATCCTTTCATAAACGTTTTTCTTCATGTAGAAGTATATGCTTGATGTGGTTGTAACCTGACTAATCGTTTTGATAATGGACGCCAGCACAGCTACAACCTAGTCAAGGTCCACTACATCCATGGCCTCGGAGGCACAGAGAGCTCTGCGGCAGTGTGTGTGTGTGTGTGTGTGCAGTGGAGAACCATCATTAAAATTTTATTGAACATGTTGCAGCATTGGAGAAGAGGGCTTGTGTTTGTGTGTGTGTGTCGCCCTCTTTCCCTGTCTCTCTCCCTGTGTGTGTGTGTGTGTGTGTGTGTGTGTGTGTGTGTGCGTGTGCGTGTGTGTGTGCGAATGTGTCTGTGTCCAAGTTGGTGTATGTTGGGGGGTGATTACTGGTTGCTGCATCTGTCCATCTTTGGGCTGCCCAGAATCAATCCAATTGCTCTCTGTTTACCATTAAAGCTTAGAGTCAATAATGAAACATAATGTCAAATTAACTAAACCCAAAGCGATGATCAGTATGCCTCTAGCTGCCAGGACTTCTAATGTCGGAGATTGAATTTGACCTTTGACCCTATGATCATTGGTAGCTAATGATGTCATTGCACTGAATGCCTGTGAGAATTTAGAGGAGGCATCACAAATAAGCTGTGTCTCAGTTAACAGTCTACAGGACTAATTTTGCTCAACATGCCACAAGTGCACACAAAGAAGAAGTACGGTTTTAAAAGAAGTGAGATAAAAAAAAACAGAATTCCATGGTCAATTTCTGACAATGCAGCTTTATTTGTTATGGTTTTGAAGTGAATAAGCGATTTTAAAATACACTCGGGGAAGAGTGTCAGCTTGTCACATTAACTGGCAAATCACCTTCTAGAGTTGCTAGGCTACCAGAGAAGCACTATGTAAAATGTTCTGTAGGCTACACTGTCCCTACACAATAGGCTGGAGCTATGTAAGCAACACCGTAGTCTGAACACTGCAAAATCTGGGCTGAATTTCAGATGCTTGGTACTTGGATCTCCAAATCCCCAAGATTACCCCCCTTTTAAGACCACTTTCAAATGTTATTTTATTGCCTATGTTTGTCTGTTTGTTGTTTTGTCTTTTCTTTTGTTGCTTTTAATGATCTGTGAAGCATATTGAAATGCTGTGGTGTAAGAAATGGGCCATAGAAATAAAGCAGCCTGGGCATGCCTTTCCTTTCCTTGCGAAGCATGTAGACCCTTAATTGAGACCCAGCTACAGTATGCTTGAGCACAATTAGATTTATACCTTCATGAGGCCTTTGACTCTGACCTCTGGTACCCTGAATATCTAATTGGTTTATTAGGTCTTTAGAGTGACTAATTGGCCAGGGTTTGATAGAAATCCTTTAATCTCCTTTGGAGATATTTATATCTTGCAGGTTAGATTGTGCCACAATTGCCAAAGCTACGCACAAACATGGAAGACAAAAGTATAACATAGCATCTAAAGGAGAAATTATGAAACACTTTGAAATCTTCTAAGATTAAACTCGGTAATTATCATACATAAGTCTTCATTAGCATTTCACCCTGTGGTTTTCACATTACTATGCTTTATGCTGCATTTTGTTTAAGTTAACAGACTGTGTATACAATTGTTAATAATCAAAGCTAATAATTTCCATTTACATATTAACTTCAATCACTGTTAACCATTAACTGTATTTATTCATATTGCCTCATGTATTTTATGATCATGAAGAAAGGTCTTTAGTGTGAAATTTCAATTTATAGCATATACTGCACATATGCAATTTATATTTAGGCCTATATATGATTAAAGGATATATTAATATTCATCATCAGCAAAATATGTATGAGTGTGGGTATATATATGGATTGAAGAAGTGGTTAGGAACTTTTGTCAAATGCATCTATTAGACTGACCATCTTCTTTGGTTGTGTTCACTAATGCACACACTGTTGCGGGAGGAGAGGGTCACAGATTCGATTTCTGCACAAAAAGGGGAAATGTGGGTGGAGGGAATGAATAACCAATTCTCTCCTGCACCCTCATCCAAGGCTGAAATGCCCTTCCAAATGTAATGTCACTATGGCATGTAATTTAATGTAATATATATATATAATATATATTATATGTGTTACAGTAATATCCTTCA
>CM059275.1:25975323-25977823 GCA_030347295.1 Setipinna tenuifilis | reverse complement strand
ACACAGCACACAGGTTTCACAAGTCACATGACCCCTATCTTGATTTCTGAAGTCGACGTTTCCAAAAGACTACACAGCACACAGCAGTAAACACAGCTATCGAAAACCATTTCTCTCTATCTTCTTCTTCTTCTTCTCTCTCTCTCTCTCTCTCTGTCTCTTTTTCTCCTTCTTTCTTTCTTCTCTCTCTTTCTCTACCAGCTTTTTTTCCATGTCTGTTTTTTTGTCTCTGGGAAAAAAACAATATGTACTAAAATGTACCAAAATCACACTAAAAAAATCTTGTACTGAAAGAACTGTTTGCATGTTGCTGTCTCTCTCTCTCTCTCTCTCTCTCTCTCTCTCTCTTTCTTTCACATGTTTAGCGGTGGATGGGAAGGGAGTGGATGGAGCAGTGGCTGGCTGAGATTATAATTTTTCCATACGTGACTATCTCGACACTGCTTCATATTAAACTCACATTAGACTCACACGACGGCAAATTGTATAGTTTAGGTTGCTTATGTAAACCACAGTCAATTGGTGGTCAATACGTGGTTTCAGGTTATAAAACAGCATAAAATGCTATCGTGCCAGATCACGTATTAAGCAGCAAATAGGCCAAAAAAAACCAACACAGTGATTCACATTGTCGTCACATCACCCAGGAGACAAACCATGATGAGAAATGTGTGTATGAGCAACATGCCTATCTCTGAGGTATGGATTAGACTATTGGAAATGCAATGTATTCAGTAAATAATGAAATTGAGTTAAAAAATGGCATGGGTGCACAGTTATTTTCTACCAATAAATAACTCCACACAGCCTCTTAGAAGCGAGCTTGTTGAGTAGCAATCTGAAGGTGTTCAGGCATTCATTATTGTTTGAAGTACTACAAATATGATTGTGTGTTTTCATTATCACAGTGGTGAAAATCAGTCAGGCTTTACTAGAATTGTGTGGAAGGTTGTTTGTGTCAAGGCCCTACACTGTTGATGAAGTGTGTATTTGCAGCTGTGTATGTACAAGTGTGTGTTTGGTTAGGCATAGGTATTTGTGTGTGTGTGTGTGTGTGTGTGTGTGTGTGTGTGCATGTGTGTGTTAGAGAGAGTTAGTGAGAGAGAGAGTGAGAAAGGGAAAGAGAGAGCAAAAGGGGGTTAATGGTTCATGCGCATGTGTTGAAAAGAGAGAGAGCACTGGCTGTGCCACTGTGTACATAGCACATTCACACACTAGCATCCAAGGTAAAAAAAAAAAAAAAAAAAAAAACGCACATATATATACCTCATAAAAAGTAACAAGGTCTGTGTTTATTTTAAAAAGGGCTGTTTTGAATGAGCAGCTCACTCCATCAAAAAGAAAAAAAACAAAAACCCAAGGCAGAGCTGTTGCATCCTGTGAGCATTTTCGTGCCGGCCTGGACCTCACACTGATTATTAATTTAGCCTTTATTAAGAGTCACATTGAAAAATTATCTCTCTCGCTTTAGTTGATTAGCTTCATTAATAATTCACATGCTTTGCCTTTGGGTCCTGGCTGTAGACGGAGGCAGAGATCATTAACATTTAAAAGAATGACTGCGGAACGCCCCTGCGCACACTGCTTTTCCCTCCTAAACGGTGCTCCAATTTACAGCACAGGGGGGGAAAGAAACACCAATAAATTACTGTCAACGTGATTGGTGGGGAAGTTTTTTTTCCCAAGTCCAAGGCAGCTCAGTTAGTTCTGACGTTCTCGGCTGTTCTTTGCTTTAGTCTAAAAGTAACGAGTGTCGTGCGAGTGGGGACCTTATGCCTGATCAAAAGGAAGCGGGATTTATTTATTGAGTGGCCGTGATGTTTTCTGTTCGAAAGCAGTTTTGTTTGGCGGCGTTTACTGTTATTGTTTAAGGGCCCGGGCCAGAGGCTGCTAAAACAATATCTTGTTATTGGTTTTCACATCTACCTTTTGCAGAGCTGAGACCAATATCGGGGATCAAATTATACGTTCAAAAAATCGGAATTTGAATCGGGGCTTCCCAGAAGTTCAGGCTATTTTGAAGTGATGACCATGCAGACTGTACCATGATGAGGGATATTCAGGCATCCATGGTCACAGCCACGGCCATCAAAATATACTGTATCTTATACCATTAAACAGAGTATGCATTCAATAGAGGTGAGGGCCACTGAAAAGGTCAAAAAAGAAGGCTCTGCTGCTATACTTATATTACATGTGTACAGATATTATATATTATAGCATTTTCACAGACTCAGGTTGTGTCTTTGGCTTTTTTGTGCATGGACACAGAGTGGAGGCATTCAGATAGCCACCCAGGATGGCAGACTGGCACAGGCTTGTATACACTGGCACAGAACAGAGGTGAGGTGAGGATAGGCATGGCATGAACATGGCAGAAAGAAAAAAAATTAACTAAAAAATATACTCTTGGCCATAAATCACAGGGCACTGATTCTAAGTGCTAACTGAAAAACATGCGGGAGGATTAACTATAAAAAAAAAAAATTATCATGGAAAA
>CM059275.1:25970323-25972823 GCA_030347295.1 Setipinna tenuifilis | reverse complement strand
ACCCTTGTTCTCCTCATCTCTTTCTCTCGCTCCCTTTTCTCTATCAGTTCCTCCCCCATCTATCTCTCTCTCTTAGTCTCTCTCTCACACAGACACACACACACACACACTCACACACACGCACACACACACACACACTCTGTCTCCTATCTGTGGCACCAGTGCTCTAATGAGCGTGGCTCTTCAGCGAGGCATTTATCTGGCTGATGAGGGCTTTTCTGACGGAGGCGTGCTTCACCACAACTCTAATCATCTTCTCCATCTCTCAAAGCCCAAACAGCCTCCTCTTCTCCACACAACACTCACAAGCACACACACACACACACACACACACACACACACACACAAAACACACTGGTACCCACACACAGACACACTCTCACACACAGACACAAACACATTCACACAGTCGCACACAGACATACAGACACTCACACGCACACACATGCACACATACATGCACATATATACACACACATACACACACACACAAACAAGCATGCCAATACTCATCTTCACTAAGCCAAACACACACACACTGATAAATAAGCATGCCAGTGCTTACACACACACACACACACATGCACACACACACACACACACACACACACACACACAGGAATACACCAACATAGCAATGCTCATAAGTCACAAGCATTCACAGTTTACACTCACACACAACAGTTTGCACACAACACACACACACAACAGCGTGATCAAACAAGAACACATCTTCATCAAAGCCTCTAACCATAGGCACATGCTGACACAACAAGGCACACATAAGCACACACCTATCTCTCTCGCTCCCTGTCTGTCTCATTTTCAGTTACTAATCAGGGTGGACTTGGCTACAGCTTAATTAGACTGCAATCAGAGAAGGCACATAAGGTATACAAGGTACATACACACCCAAACTCTCAGCTCTGTTGCTCTCACACACACATGCACACACAAACACATACTGCACGTGCGCACGCACACACATGCACACTCACACACATACTTTATCTTTTAAAATCAAACTCAGGCTTTTGTATGTGTTCCGCATTACATTACAGTACCATTACTGGGTACTGGAGTTGCCAAAACACAGAGAACAATGAAAAAAAAAACATACTAATCAAATCCGGTCACATTCTCTCTCACGTTATCTCTTTCATCTTTATCTTTCGCTTTTTCTCTTGTTGCTATGGGAGCCAGTGGTGTTTTGGGCATTCCATTCATGCATTTTTTTTAGGTGTCTGTCCTTGAACTAAAGCCCAGAAACCAGGGCTGTACAGCCTCATCTGTACCTCATCTAACCTCTTTCATGACATAAAATTATTATAAGATTGTGAAGAGAGAGAGAGGGAGAAAGTAAGAGAGAAGGAAAAAAAGAAAGAGAGTGATGATTTAAAGTGATGGCTTCTCTATCATTTAACAAAGGTCCGGTTGCCATAAAGCTAACAGGGTAGGGCAACCTTGGTCCTTTCCTGTGCAAAGACACTTACAACCGCAGCTCTCCATCATCTTAATTAGGTGACCGTTTGTAGGCAGAAGCAAAGATGGAGAGAGAGAGGGGAGAGAGCAGGGACTGCTGGACTTTTGTGACAGAGAGTGCTCCTCCACAGCACACAGGAGAAATGAAGATGATTTTCATCCTGTTTTATCATCGTCATCACTGACACACCGATACCTGTTTACCAGCTGGGTTTGCTGACACGCACGCTAAATTGAGCCGTGCACAGGGACACACAGATGCTCCTCTCGACAGGCTGGGCCCGGCATCAAAGAGACAGATTCTTTTGAGCAGGAAAGTGCCATTCAAAGCCACAGCTCTGGCTCGGGTAACAGTCGGCGTTTGTGCGTCACAGCTGACTTTTCCTCAGCAGCATCTCTGTGCTGAAATGCGATTCGAGAGCAGCAAGAGAGCAGCAAGAGAGTGGGAGAGGGAGATAGAGAGAGAGAGAGAGAGAGAGAGAGAGAGAGACAGACAGACAGACAGACAGACAGACAGACAGACAGACAGACAGACAGAGAAATGTGATTCGAGAGCAGCAAGAGATCAGGAGAGAAAGAGAGTGAGTGAGTGTGTGTGTGTGTGTGTGTATATGTGTGTGTGTGTGTGTGTGTGTGTGTGTGTGTGTGTGTGTGTGTGTCTGTGTATGTGTGCATGTGTGTGTGCGTCTGTGTGTGTGTGTGTGTGTGTGCCTGCGTCTGGAGGGTTTGGGCTGGTGGTGGCTGCACACTAAAGCCGTGCTGCTGATCTGGGCCACCGGCAGGTCGATGCTATCTGGGCTCCGATCTGGCCGCCTGGCGGAGCCGAGGAGGGGGGATGACCCCCCGCGGCTGAGGCTGTGGTCGGACGCTTGGATGTCGGCGCTCCCTCGGAGGGGTTTTTAAACAGCACCCGAGTGGCAGCACCAGACCAGCGGTTTTGGCAGACGGAGCCACGTTCGGTTGGGGTCAGCTCTAGGGCGAGCGTTTAAAAAGCCACATCGAGAAGATCCGCTATCCT
>CM059275.1:25905323-25965323 GCA_030347295.1 Setipinna tenuifilis | reverse complement strand
TTAGCATGCATGCGTTGTTGCTCATGGTCACTCTTACAGCAGGAGAACCTTGGTCTACCTTTGCGTAAAAAAAAACCATTGATTTCTCCTGCACGCCTCAAATACTCAGTCACCATTCTTGCTATCATAATCTCTATGCATCCCTGTCTTCCTTTCCGCCCTCAGCAAAGCCTGTGCACTATGGCAACCGAATCCTGTATGAGAGCATGTGTGTATCCAGTCTTTATGAAGCCTTCGTGAGCACAGCATAGAGACAACAATGCACTGGGACATACGTTTCACCGTTTGCGTATAAATCGATTTCTCGCTTTCTCTGGGCTCGCCTCACCTCTCCTCTCCTCTGCTTCGCTCCGATCACAGCATCGTACACCTAAACGATGAGTTTTTATTCTTCATGCCAGGGGGGCACAAATCATACATGTGTCGTCATAGAGATGCACCTTTTGATGGAGGTGGAATGAGTTATTGATTGAAAGAAAATTAAAAGTACTTTGCCAAGCAATCATTGCAGATCACACAGAGGCAAACACACACACACATACAAGCACGCACACACAAATACATACACACACACACACACACACCCCTCTCTCTCTCTCACTCTCTCTCTCTCTCACTCACTCTCTCTCTCTCACACACACACACACATACACACACACCCACAGGAAATTGTTCATGTTCAACACTGCTCATCGAGCAAAATGCCATCATTTTTTCATGTCTGACAACTGTAAAGTATTGAATTATTATTGGATTTTCGTTTTCTGCACAATTTAAGGGAGAGAGAATCAGGAGGATAGGATGCTTCAAGTGGCCCGGGACCAATGCGTTGGGCCTAAGAGCTACACCAGGCAACATGCAGCCCCAGCAATGTACTTTCTTATTACCCCTAATGGATCGGGCTATGAACCAAGGCTTTTTTCAGGCTATTTCTGTGAGCTATTAGAGAGCAACAGCTTGCATGCAGAATGCGAATGAGTGCGGCCGATCTCTCTCTCTCTCTCTCGCTTTCTCTCTCTCGCTCTCTCTCTCTCTCTTTCTCTTTCCTCACATAGCCCTCCTGCATCTGTGTCTGGCATGAGTGGTGATGCTGCTCATACTGAAATCATTAAGATCATGTGCTTTTGAGTTCATTACTAGGCCCACCAACCAGGCTTGAAACACACACACATACACTTACTCACACATACACACACATGCATTAACACACACATGCACAAACACGCACGTATGTACAAACACACACACACACACATACACTTGCACACCCACACACACACACACACACACACACACACACACACTGCAGGGTACACACCTACCAAATGGATCTTTCATGACTCTAAGGTAGAGGGCATTCACTTGCAATTCACTGTGGCTCCAAACCACTCTTCCTGCAGGAAAGGAATATCAATTTTCACTCTTTCCTACTTTCAGTGGTAAGTGTACACTCAAGTGTACACTCTGTCTCTCTCTCTCACACACACACACACACAAATGCGCACAAACACAAATGCACACACAGACACACACTGACCACACTCATGGTATCAGTAGCATCAATGAGGTATGGGAGAGGTCCCAGTATGACACAGCTGTCATACAGTGTCAAAGCATCAGCACCTGCCACTTCCTTTCACTAAAAACACTCTTTTTCTCACCCCCCCCCCCTCTTATCCGCTCTACCCCACCACATTCACTCCATCCTTGCTTCTCTCTTTTACTCTTCCTCTCACTCACTCACTCACTCACTTACTCTCTATCACTCAATGTTTACTCTCTACTTTCTCCCTCTTCCTCTACAGCCTGCCTCTCCTCTCCCCACCCCTCACCCTCCACCCTCCACCCCCTACTGAGGTCGGCCTCTCTCCTTATGAATGCTTCAATCTCCCCCCCCCGCCTTCCTCTCCATCCATCTCCCTCTCCCTCCCTCTGCCCCTTCTTCCATCTATCTTTTTCTCTCTCAACCTTGCCCCCCCCCCACCCCCCTACCCCGATAGGCACTCTCTCTCACAAAAAAAAATGTCCTCAGTTGGCGAGAGCGACATATTAATTCAGAAGGGCTGCGCACTATCATGTCTAGCATCTGTAAAACGTTTCGCCCTCCCCTGGCCTCCGTGCAGGTTATCAGACACTCGACACCAGGGCCCGGGGCCTGCAGGTAGCCTACGTGAAACGATACACTTGTTTAAGATTGCAGATAATGAAAATATGGTAATACATATGTATTGCACTCTTCAATATTTAATGAGAAGAAAGTCAGGGAATCCAAAAAAATGCAGACCTTGAAGACAGAAAAGCTGAAACAGGAGCCTGGATAAATAATTAAAGTGTATTTTACTGTACTTTATTGATTTATTTTTAGTGTTTTTTTTTTCTTTTTGTTTTTGCTCAAAGGAACATATAAGAGAGCATTTACTAGAAGAGGAAGTGCGGTTAATCCACTGCACTTGAACCTTGCTACTTAGGTCACTGCGAATACAACATCTGGCTGGGAGATTAGATAAATGAAAACTAAACCCATTGTCGTTTTCCTTTTGTTTCATTGTTTCCCTTCATCTATCCTTTTCAAGCCAGCTGTCACCGAATGGTAATCCCTTGCTAAGATGGCATCCACCTTAATCAACTGACAAGAGGAATAAGCAACTAATTTCCCAAAAGCTTTTTCCCATCCTCCTTTTTATTTTGTCATTGCTGTTTTGTATTTTACTATCATTCTGAAAGAAGGTGTGTTGCAACCCTAGAACAGCAATCAAAAAACAGAGAACAGACTCGTAGCAATCATATCAGAAATGTTTGACTCAATCTGAATTGTGCCAACAATGGAAAAGATAATTTCAGATGAAATTCTTTCTCCCCATGAAACATGACAACCAATGTTGAGACTGAGCACCACAACTGCTTTCAATTACCAGGCACCACCTGCAACTGGCATGGACGGCCCATTAAATCAGAAGTGGGGGTGAACATGAGAAGGTCAGTCTTTAGCATACAGAGTGACAGTAGGTAACACATGGAGTGACCTGATTAAAAGTCAGGGTACCTGAAAGTCAGGGTGGGGGTGTGTGTGCGGTGGGGTGGGGTGGGTTGGGTGGATGACTGCAGGGCATCTCCACCTCCACCTCACGGTTGTAGGAGAACAAAACAGTGAGAAGCGAATGGCTGGGTCCACTTATCTTCAGGGCCTCTGGGAGACTTAGAGGGCAGCTCTGTCATTTAATCATGCCTGTGTGAGGATGTCATCAGTGAGAGCTCCTCTCACCCAGGCTCATATGCTGATGTAATAACACCCAACAGGGAAGAAGCCACTGAGTGAAAAGAGGAAATGAGAAGAGTAGAGACAGGTGAGAAGAGGAGAAGAAGGGTTGGGAGTAGATGAAAGGAAAGTAGAGAAGGGTGAGGGCAGGATATGCTAAAGAGATGCATAACAAAAGAGTGAAATGAGGGGTGAGAGGAGGAGAGGAGAAAAGACAGGGGTAAGAAGTAGACGAAAAGAAAAGCAGAGAAGGATGAGGAGAGAAAAGGGTAAAGAAGGAGAGCAAATTGGAGTGGAGAAAGAGAGGACTGAGAAGAGGAGAGGAGAAGATAGAGGGTAAGGAGCAGAGGAAAAGAGAGGAAAGAAGGGTTCAAAGGGTTAAAAATGCAGAGCAAAGAAGTGGATGGCGGGTGGAGAAGAGGAGAGAAGAGGGTAGAGGGTAAGGAGCAGAGGGAAAGCGAGTAAAGGGTTCAGGAGGTAAAGGTGGAGAGAAAAGGACTGGAGAAAGGGCTGAAAAACAAAAATGAGCGGTAAAGAGAAGAGGAAAGGAATGTAGAGAGACATTAGGAGATGAAGGGGCTAAAGAGGAGAGAAAAGTAGAGGACAGAGTTGTGAGAAGAGGAGGGGAGAGAGGGACAAGGAGGAGAGGAAAGGAGTGGACAGACTGGTGAGTGTGAAGGGGTGGCCAAGCTGTCTGCTCCATCAAAATAACCTTTAAATCACGCAGACGGGCTGCACCGTTCAAGGCATGAGAAGGTGACAAAGAAGGCGGAGGGATAGATAGACAGACAGGAAGGGAGGAATAGAGAGAAGACAGGAGAAGAGAGTGAAAAAGAAAGAAAGCAAGGGTGAGACGAAGGGAGAGAAGGAAGGGAGAGAGGAAGGGAGAGAGGAAAAAATAAGTAAGGTAGAGGAGAAAAAAGAGATGAAGAGAGAGAAAAGTAAAAAAAGAAAGGTAAATAATAAATAAGGTGTGTGTGTGTGTGTGTGTGTGTGTGTGCATGTATGCACGCGTGTGTGTGGGTCTGTTTTATCGTTACATAAATTTAGTTGGTCCATCCTCACATCCCCTTAAAGGTCACCCTAACAACCACTTACGATCCACCCATCTGGAATGATGATAGGGGGGTGGGGATCGGGAGGGGGTGGGGCAATAGATACCAAACTTATAATAAAAATTGCCCCAAAAAGGAGGGCTATTTGCATTCAGTCTGTTCATCGCTGACATGCTGGGCTGGGCATCCCCTTTGCAGTTACGGGGGGTTAAAAGGGAGATTGTCCTAACACAAATGTGATTGATTTTAAAACTAGACTGGACATTTAATATCGGTCAGAGCAATAAAGCTCGCATCAGCGTGGCATGTTCCTGTGCGTGTAATTTCTCTGCCCCTACAGAGATGGTCTATTGTCTCTGATTGGACACGAGCCTTTGGATGATGAGAGAATAGATTACATTTAGATAGAATGGCGAACAAAATAAAGAGACAGAGATAGAGGTGATATGACAGAGAAGTAGAGCGAAAGAGTGAAGATGTTTGGGAAAATAGAGAAAATGAGGAAAGGGAAAAGCAAGAGAAGACAGAGAGAAAAAGCAAAAGAATGAAGAGTAGGGGGAGAGAGCGAGAGTGGGAGAGACAGACAGACAGACAGAAAGAGAGTTTGACAGACAGAGAGAAAGGGAGAGCAAGAGAAACAGAGAAAGAGTGAGAAGGAGAGAGAGAAAGAGAGAATAAGAGAGAGAGAGGCAGAGACAGACAGAGAGACAGAGACAGAGACAGAGAGAGAAGGCAGTGGTAAAAAGAAGGGAGGGAGAGAACAGACACATAGCAAAAGGGCAAAGAAAGAGTGGAGTGGGTGACATAGAGGGATTGTGTATGCATTCTGAAGGGCATGCCTCATTTCTCCTGATCTTGAGTTTTATCCCAGTCCCCTGGGGGGAGAGAGTGCTGCCTCTCAGAGCCCTGCCTTCAGTGGAGCCCCCCCGAGCCGCTTTGAGCTCAAATCCTCAAAGGCAGCCACACTAGTCGGAGGTCAGGCAGGAGCCTGCCACTGTTTGACTGCGGGCTTCTTACACGGCCTCAGTGGCTGTTGCTGCTGTTGTTTGCTTGTTTGTTTGTTTTGTTTTGTTTTTGTTTTTTCCTGTGGTGGCGGCCTTGGGAGGTATGTTGAAATATATTCTGGGTTGAAGAGTTAAACAAGGCCCCCTCCTCTCCTATTGCAGCCCACAAGTTATTTTTGTGGCAATGAGTCGGCAAGAATCCTTTCTTTTTTTCCTCTTGTTCCTTTATTTATATATTTATTTATTTTCCTTTTATGAGCAGACGCATCAATCAGACTTCTTAACGAATCATACATTGATACAGGCGACCTATCACATGCCCTCAGGGTATTTTTTTGTCTTTGAAGGAGAGAAAAGAGCTGCCATTTCTGTGTCTTTGTGATTGAGTCCAGAAAGAAAGTAAAAAACACAACTCTTATTTGAATCTTTGCTCATCCCACCCAAAAAGAAAATATTCATCTCTTGTTTTACTTTATTTTTATCCCTCTAGTATTCTCAGAGCAGCAGCTGCACTTAAAAAAAGGCAGTCACTAAAACTATACCTCTCAGACTATCCCGAACTTTTTCTGGGAATTTGGAATTGGTTATTAGCTTATTTACACAACCCATTTGCTCCTCAAAGCCAAGGGAGCTGGCGTCTCCGCGGTGACATCTTAAACACAGCTCTTTGAAGTGACGGAGCTTTGATCTCGGGGCTCCGCAGCCTTCCTCTTTGAATGGTGGCATACTTTCATTTTGATCAGATGCCAATGTTTATCACTGTATGCCTCCGGCCTAAAAGGTTGAATATATCCCTTATTTTTTTCAGTCTTTTTTTTCCCCCCGCGTCTCTATCCCCTTCTGTTTGTTTATATGGGTCTCGTTGGGAAATTCAACACATGCCGTGACCAGCCTGAAATTACTCTAAGGCTCTCCTTTGTTCTGGGCTGCTCTGTCCAGTCCAATTCGCAGGAGCTGCAGCAGAACCACAACATATATCTTTGAAGATAGTTGGCATTCTCAGAGATCTTAAGACTGTCTTGCTTGTGTTGGTTTAAACAACCGAACAGGGTCTGGTTTTCAGGAGACACCGTGTATGTGAGAACTTCAAAGCTATTTTTTTTATTTTATTTTTTCTTGCTGCCATTGCTCAGAGAGTTCAGGCTGTCCTGACCAGTCTTTCTAACAGAGAATTGAACTCCTCTTTTACAGCAGGGGAAAACAAAATCATGCTCTCCAATGTTTTCTTACACAAGGAACAGGTAGGGGAATATTTACTAGTGACATCTGGTTTCCATTCCGACCCACACCATCAGAAATGAATCAGAAATACAGATGACACTGGGTTAGAGCGAAAGGTAGCTAGAAGTATCTACTCTTTTTCTACTTCCTGAAAGAGAGAGAGAGAGACAGAGAGAAAGAAAGAAAGAAAGAAAGAACACTTCTTCACCCCTCCCTGGGAGGCCCGTGAGTCATAGTTAAGAGTCAGTGTGCCTTTCTTTTTTGGAACAGCAATGCCCTGGCATCCTGATACCCCCCGAAGTACACAAACAATAGCTCTCCCTCTGAAGGCCTGCTTTTTGACAGCCAGAGGCAAAGTCCTGCCCTACTTCATGCCTTAAGGAGAGAAGGGAAAACACATTACAGTTGGTCTATAGCTGCAGTTCACTATTTAAAAACTTGACAGACGTGAGAATCTATAAGCTGATGCCAGAGCACATGGTCTGCTCAGATGCGAAAGATGAAAAAAAAGTGAAGGAGGAAAAGGGTGTTCTATTCCTGTGTGTGCTTCTGGCGAGTGTGTGTGTATGTGTGTGTGAGAGAGAGAAAGTATGTGTGTGAGAGAGAGAGAAAGTCTGTGCTTCTGGTGTGTGTGTGTGTGTGTGTGTGTATGTGTGTGTGTCAGAGAGAAGAGGCTGCCGAGTGTGCTGGCAAGCTGTATCTGAATCTCAGTTTTGGGTCTTAGCTCTCAGTTCCCCCTGAGTCAGCTCTATGAAGGTGCAGTGGGGCAACCACACATTAGTGTGTGTATGTGTGTGTGTGTGTGTGTGTATGTGTGTGTGTGTGTGTCTATGTCTGTGTCTGTGTCTGTAAGTGTGTCTGTGTGTGTGCATGCATGTATGTTTGTGTGGGTGTATGTGTGTGTGCACACGTGTATGTGTTTTTTGTTTTTTTTTTTGGGGGAGGGCTGTATGTGTGACCATGTGTGTCTGTTTGTATGTGTGTGTGTGTGTGTGTGCGTGTGTGTGTGTGTGTGTGTGTGTGTGTGTGTGTGTGTTTGTATGTGTGTGGGTGTGTGTAGGTGCACACCCATGAATACAAAACTGTGCAATTTTATACATGCATGTGTATATCTTGAAGTTAACTTCCTTAGACACAACACTTTGCGAGTGTGTGTGTGTGTGTGTGTGTGTGTGTGTGTGTGTGTGTGTGTGTGTGTGTGTGTGTGTATGTATGTGTGTGTGTGTGTGTGTGTGTGTGTGTGTGTGTGTGTGCGTGTGTGTGCGCGCGCGCGAGTGTGTATGTGTGTATGTGTGTGTGTGTGTTTACACATACATGTGTGTGTGTCTAGATGCTTCTGAATGAACTTGCCTTGCCATGTGAAAAATAAATGTATGAGTGGCTAGAGAGAGATCAAAGTTACCCTGCAGGGGGTCTCTTCAGATTGAGTTGTGTCAGCGCTCCTCAAAATGGAGCCTATTCCCTCTGAGACCTCTTTTTCAACACTCTGCCACAAACATTTTAACAAGATTTTATGACTTTGAAATATGTTTACGAACTGTTCTATCTTTAGCTTTAACTTGAAAGAATATGCTAATGTATGCTTTAGGATATATTATTTATGTTATACTATAGGCGTGTAATACACCTATATGTGGAGCCCTGGTTCTGGTGGTGCTGAAACTGGCGCTGTCCAAGGTCCTTACAAATTGACAGGATCGCTGAGGTGCCTGAAAGGCAAAGAACAGACGGTCCTGTATAGCAAAAACTCTAAAACAAAATGAATACGTGTGCTACTTATTACAGTACTTTGTCACCGGAGTTCATTTCTATTAATAATATTAATATGTGCTTTGTTTGATACGCTCAGATGAAAATGAGTATCGGGAGAAAATAAGACAAGTGGAAGCAATTCAAAGACAGACAGGGAGAGAAAAAAGCCAGGAAGGGAGGGGGACGGAGAAAGAGAGAGAGAGAGAGAGAGAGAGAGATAGAGAGAGAGAGAGAGAGAGAGAGAGAGAGAGAGTAAAGGTGGGAGCGAAGGAGGGAGGGAGGGATCCCTTCCAGGCTCTGGCGTGGATCTCTCACTTCTGACCGCCTTCTCACTCGTTGTGAATCTCACGCGCAAACGGGCGCTAAGGATAACTCTGCAAGGACTGAGGATAGCACAAACGGACTTTTCGCAGAGGGGTGGACGGCGCTTTGGTGATAAACATGGGCATCGGAAGAGGTGGCTGGCTGTCCGGTCTCAGGCTTCTTTTGGCCCTTGCTTCTGTCTTTGGAGCGAACAATTGTGAGTTTCCTCATCGCCTCTATGAATGTGTATTCTGCATGTTGTGGCTCTGGTGTACATTAGTGAAGACGTAAAATCCAAGAGTGTTAAGTCAAGTAAAGTAATTTCGCGGGTTTTTATGTTAAATCGGAATGTATAATGACTAGGAATAAACTCAAGAGCAACACTAAACGCTACTTAAGCAACGTCCACTTCTAGAAGCCTCTGTTTTGATGCAGCCGCGGAAAAAGCGTTGCGACGCCGTGGGCGATATGCTGTAGCATGAAAGTGAATATCAAAAGTAGCCTGCGTAGTTGAGTGATGGTATGAAAAGGGTTCATCGTGATTTTTTCATCTCTGTAAAGTTTCCGTTTTCGCTTTGTTTTGAGTGGCACCAGAACTCTGGTGGACTAATTCTGAGAGTGCAGTGTGTAGACTGCCGCCAAAGAAGATTTGCCCCTGCTTCCGCATAGTGGTCTGCATTAAACGCGAATCTGTGCCCTAACCACACAACTATTCTCAGAAAGGTCCCGAATCGTTTGAGTTTTGTTTTTCTTTTTAAATAACAGCGTCAACTAAATGTGTAGGCTACAACGTTTTCGTCTGCTGTATGACAACTGTCAGGTTGAGTGCAAAATCATGCAAAATTATTTGCATGTCAAATACAACTTCATTTAACATGTGTCTTTGTCACTGAAACATTAAATTTGTTGACAGTCTCAAACAGTACATTACCGTGTTGTAAAGGGAAATTAAATATTATAAGCATACTTACAAATGTTTACTTCTAACCCTAAAGAGAAGAAAATATAAGTTATCGCGGGTTTATTCTAAATTGATATTTATCTAAAGCGACACGGCAACTCATTATGTGTTCCTGTCCAGATTCCATTTGTCTCCATTTGTCTCAAATACAAACTCAATATTGCACTTTACCTTCTCCGTAGCCTATAAGGTATTTCTACTAGTTTGTACTTTTAAAAGACCGTTTTAAGATCATCAGTTGGGTATTGCCAATAGGCTACCAGTGTCAGAGGATCGCTTGATAGGTAGATTAGAAGCGTAGTGAGATTTTTATGTTTCTCTTGTTGCTCTCTAAATAATAATTCGTGTTCTGCACCTCGCAGCAGTGCTTAAAATCTGAACACTCCGCTGGACATTTTCCCCAGTAAAACCTATTTTGTGAAAGGCATCTGTTTGAATGTGATTCAATGTATCTTTCTCTTAAAACTGAACAGCCTCCTAATGCCATCCCAAATCCATCATGGGTTGATATTCTGTGTTTTCAAGAAGGGAAAAATTACATTAAACATACCTTGATGCAACGTTTTCCCGTCCATACTCATCAAATACGTATTTTAAAGTGAGGTAGGAATTGCAAGTTAGTTAGCGCACCAACACTGCCGCTCTCAGGAAGTAGGATCAGGTCACGTCAAAGGCCACATAAGGTGTTCTATGTTGAGACGGCCGCGCTCACTCTTTGGTGGCCTACACTCGTGTATGGAGCCGCTGCACTACCCTCCGTCACAGATTACCTCAAACAGCTAACAGCAGGCGACAGTGAATTCAGCGCGTGCACTGATGCAGCGTGACAGACAGCATAGCTTCTCACGTTTGTCATACTGCATTTCATGGCAGCAGGTTTAGTCTTCTGATACATTTTCTACTCTCCTATCTAAACCAACCATTATACTGGCACGCAAGCTGGAAAAGGCCGATAAAACGTTTCTACTACTGGGTTGAGTTATTTTTGTAGGGTAGCTTATAAACGAGAGACTTCTATTCATAGCTTACCTCAAATTTAACCGCAAACGACAGGGTGGTTACACTTAGTTTTGCACTTAAATACTGGTAATCCCCTTGATTAGCAACGGCCTTGACTTCTAATGTTAGTTTTTAGACTTCTCCTCAGTTATCAGCAGCAGATGATGAGTTTGGTTTAAGCAAAAAACACTTTAGTAAATTCTGTGTATTTATGGGGACATAAAATCCACGTTTTCTGACTGTTGTGCAGTGAAAACATGTTGGGATGTACAAACTACTTGGACCGCACACAACTGAATAGAATCTTTGCATCTGGAAATTTGATTGCACATTTCCCCCATCTTTTCCTGAATTTCCTCACCTGCCACCCCATCTACACTCTCACACACACACACACACACACACACACACACACACACACACACACACGCACACACACACACACACACACAAACACAAACACCCACACAAACACATACCCTGCAGGTGTGGGCATAGATAACACTTAAGCTGTGTGAGGCCATACTGTTGAGAATTCTAATTATGTGTGGGTACCACGTGTGTGTGTTGCTGTGTTTACCTAAATTGCTGGTGAAGGAGGTAAACATCCATGCAGCTGTTTTAGCAGATAAACACTTGCGTCCCCTCCTGTGAATTAGCACTGGCCACCCCTGCTTTGTTTATACTGATTTTGCCTATCTGTTTCTGTGTTGGTACATGGCATCATGCCATCTCCGTTAGCTACTGTAGAGTCTGAGTGGTTTTAGTCAGAGAGAAATGAGAGGGACTGCCTGACATTTGGACTCTGCCAGTTTTTTTTTTTTTTTTTCCAGGAGCGCTGTTAGAGCCCACCTACCTGCCTGGCTAACACAGGAAGCAAAAACTGCAAAATCACCCTGAGTAAAAAAAAAAAAAGATTCAGATGGTTCAATTTGAGAAGGGCAAAAAATTACACTAAAATCATGGAACTTGAGTGAATTAAGTCTGTGTACCCAACTGTGGTAGTATTTCTTTTAATTAAAGCACAGTGGTGACATGTCAGTCCCTACCCATTCCCTGATGTCTGTCTCTAGAGCTGTCTTCAAGGACAGGGGTAGCTGTGGTCATATCCGAAGTTGATTTATTCCGTATATGAATGATGTGTTAAAATAAGTTAGAAAAAGAAACTGTGGTGATAATTGGAGCGGCACAAATAATTTCAATGCTGAGCCAGCCCTGCATGCACAAAGACATGCCCTAACACGCAGAAATATGCAGGTATCTAACCCAACAGATGTGCCCAGTGGGAGTGCTGGCGCTGGAGTCTCTCTCCTTCCTTGGGGGTCATCAGTGCACCTCGGGGACAAATACAGACAATTGCCAAAAATCCAAGCTTTAATTTCTGTCGTCCAATGAAAGAGGATCTATCTACTTGCAGCATATCTCTCGAGATCCTCAGACAGCCTTCACACATAATTATAGCTTTTCATCAGACAGGCTTCAGCAGCAGCAGAGAGACCTTGAGCTCTGAGACAATGGGCTTTCATGAAAATGAAACAGGTGCAGCTGAAGACAAAGAGAAAAGCTGCTGCGCCCTTTTTTCCCCCCTATCAACTGGGTATTCATCAGCGAAGCATCAGTAACTGGAAGCACAGCACAGTAACTGTTTGAAGCTGTAATCAGTTGTGTGTGGAAACCAACAGAACTGCATTCTCAGATCTCCATGGGAAATATGGGATTTCATACACAACTCTCAGATGGGGGCTGGAAACACGAAATCTTAGGTCCT
This sequence comes from Setipinna tenuifilis, assembly GCA_030347295.1. Classification (NCBI taxonomy): domain Eukaryota; kingdom Metazoa; phylum Chordata; class Actinopteri; order Clupeiformes; family Engraulidae; genus Setipinna; species Setipinna tenuifilis. The sequence continues at coordinate 25,953,004 of CM059275.1, read as the reverse complement.
GACAACCAGCCGACTTTTGTAGGCACAAGAAATCTGTTGTCGTTGTGTGGTTGGAAGCGTGTAGCATGCATCTGTCAAATTTAAATCAGGTTAAGCTTGTACAAACTCAATTAAAATATGTGAAAAAACACCAGTAGCTTAAGTCAAAATGCAGTGAATGCAACTTTAGTCAGAATAGTCATTCAGTCAACTTTTTCCTCAGTCTTGGGTAACAATCATCCGGATATTGTACTGTCATAAAAGACAGACGTGATGGCAGAAGTGATCAAGTCAGCATTATTAATTAAATTTAAGCTTTCTTATGAGATTGCCAGCTTAAATTGTATTCTCATGCTGTAAGCCATCAATGTGCCAAACAAAGTAAGAAGTATTCCAGATATTTTCCAAAAGTGGTGCATTTCATGTTTTAAATGATTCTTATGAATATTTTGGCTTTTGTGATCTGGAGAAATCACTGTCTGCTGTAACTAAAAACTGAAGAGATGTGTGTGGTGTTGTTCCTTTGCATATGCGGGCCAGTTCAGAAACATGATCCGGGGGATGTTGGCCACATTTATCAAATTATGTGAGCAGCCAAACAAAAGAATTCTGAGCAATAAATCAGAATTGACCATTATGGCTTGAAACTACTTTGTGTAGAAATTCTTTGCACTTAAGGGCACTTACTGACTAAGTAGTACTTCACCTTTGTGACTCATAAATTGCTCACAGTACAGAATGCATTTAGCACTGTCTTTGTCCATTTTGCCCAGTGCCAAAGCATGTCAACTTGACATCTGCCTTTGTGTGTGTGGGCTCTACCTCAGCCAGAGCCCACACAGCCATCTCCCTCGGCCTCCTCTCTACCGCCGAGCAGACATTTCAGCATGTCGATCATCTCGGTGTGACGCTTTGCATTTCCCAGAGGGTCAGGCTGTCTCTCTAGGGCCATTTGCAAGCGGGTGAATGGCTTGCTGACTGGCTGGCCGGCTGCCTGGCTGGCCATGCCGAGTGGACGAACGGACGGACCGCACCGCATGTCCCCTGTCACACGACATTTTGGAGCAGACAGCTCCCCAGCGCACAGGGACTGTCACAAAGGCACTGTCATACACAGCGACATCCACGGCCGTCTTTAGGTCTCTCCATGGAGCCTCCAGACAGCCGGCTGCATTCAGAGGACAGGGAGGGGGGTCAGGGAAGTGACTGAAGGACACCTCGCTTCCACACGGTACCACACTGCCATATTGTCTGCTGCCACCCTTTTTATTTTTGGCTTGGTGCAGGGAAAGGGGTAGAGAGGTTGTTAAGGTAAACTGCGATGCTGAATATTTTAGCTTGGTTTTTGCTGAACAGTAGCCATACATGCCAGTTTGTTGATCTGTTGTGCAGATCAAGGCTGAGCTTGCAGTTCACTGAATCAGGATAATAACAATAATTATTCAATCACATTTGATGGATAAGTTCATGCACATAAATAACGTGCAGGGAAAGAGTGTTTGCGGCATGCTGTTTTGAGAATGTGAATGACTTGTCAAATTAGGAACAATAACATTGCAAATGTCTCCTGGGCTGTTCCACCAGCCTTATTCAATTTTCCATGGTTGTGTATTACTTTAAGTGCAAGTGTTTCTCAGCTTTACCAAGTGACATTTAGAGGCTTTCCATTTTCGTTTTAGCCACAAAAATAGCAACATCAAAACACTGCCCTACCTTTCGCCTGTCAACTCATCACACAGATTACAGTGTGCGTGCACACGGTTTCTTCGACTCGTCGCATCAGCTAAGAAAACACTCTGAACTCGGGAGTAGTTCAGTACACAGCTGCTAATAACTGATCTGTGACCAGTTTAAAGATAAAACCATAGAGGAAATGAAGAATTCAGCCAACGCTGAGAACAGTAATATAAAAGTGTTTGGTCATGTGGAAAATGGCCCGTTGAAGGTTGAAGGCTTTTCCATTACCCCGAGTTCATTTTTGATCTTTTATTTATTTATTTGCTCATTCACTTACTGCTGGTGCATCTCAGCCCCCCTCGTCTTGCTGACTCAGGGAAGTGGGGATGTGATTACAGTTTATTTCACCTGTTCTGGCCTGGCTAGACTCCAGAAGGTGTCAAATCCCCTCCAGCAGTTAGCTTGTGGTCAGGGGAGAAATCACATTTTATCTTATGACACTAATGACCTTATGAAGTGCACCATAGACCAACGTAAGTAGCCATGGGGTCTATTGTATATGAATTTAAAACGATGTAATAGGGGATGCTCTCATCTTTACTGTCGCGAGGAGATACTGCACTCACATACTGTTTGCAGCAGAGATGTAAGGGAGAGAGTGGCTGAGGGGAAAGGGTGAATGTTCCGAGCAGGTGGAGGGGGGGAGGGGGAGGGGGAGGGGCAAGTTAGGACAGACTCTTTTCTGGAAGTCGGCAACCAATACAAGCAGACAGTTGTTAAAATAGATCCCACAGAGGAAATGGAAGTCTGTGACTTGCAGAAACAGCCAAAGAGGATTGTCCAGGCCAGAGCGTGATAAAGAAGCACAGTTGACAATCTGTACTCCCACCAGGACAGAGGGGATGTTGAAGGTGGGTCAAGGAAATAGCAGGATTTCTAAAAATATCTTTACAGCACTAGACGTACTACTTGACCAAAGCAAAGTGCCCAGGACATCATTGATGTTAACAAAAAAAAAACAGAAAACCCTAAATGGTTGTGTAGTGGAAATCAGAAAACAATGACATTTTTGATTTTCTTCTGTATCAAGTCGGTAGATGAATTTTTGATAGGACAAAATTAGCTTGTTTGTGGAAAGAAAACAGGTATTGAAAAATGGAATGGAACATGTCTGTATCACATCTCTGCATGACCCCTTCCTCTGAATACCATGCTGAGCCAAAAGGGAAGGCATTGTCCAAAGGAGATTGGTGTGTTTTCAAATTATCCTTCACTATCTTTGTTGACCACAGCCACATTCTCTGCCTCTGGATGTTTTGCTCTGGAAATATGGACTCGGCTTGTGTTTGTTGAAACGCATCTCTTTAAAAATTTACGATTTATAGTTCTTCGGTCACTCTTTGTTTAAACCTGAAACTGACCTGTAACAACACAGCCACAAGCAAAGCACAAGCCTACCTATTGTCAGCAGAACTCAGCAAGTTTCTCTCACAGTCTCGTTTTTACTGCTAATGGTCCATCCAGGGTGAACTGGCTGTGGCAGTACACGCTCTGTAAAATAACCGGTTGCCCTCTTGCCAGACTTAATGAAGCCCTTGCATAACTGTAATAAGTTGGTAACAATCTTGATTTCACAATGGCCAGTTTTAAACCCCTTAGGCCTTAAAAACACTAAGTTTAGGCAGCTCATTATCAAGTCCTATAGGCTCCACTTTCTAAAAGAAAAAGAGAGAGAGGGGAATGGCTTCTGCTTTGTGTTGCATACAGGCTCCCCTTCCAGCTTGTTAGACATCAAATACACTCAAATAATGGCGAGTAGGACAGTAATTAAAGAGTGTGTGTGTGTGTGTGTATGTGTGTGTGTGAGTGTGTGCGTGCTTATGTGTGTGTGTGTGTGTGTGTGTGTTTATGTGTGTGTGTGTGTGTGTGTGTGTTTATGTGTGTGTGTGTGTGTGTTTATGTGTGTGTTTGTGTGTGTGTGTGTGTGTGCATTACAATGCAAAGCAAACCTAGCTCAAAGACTCATCTGATGAGTCTTCCTCACAGTGATGGCACTGTTCTTCTTCTCCAGTCTTCTTTTCTTCTGTCATAAACAGTCTTTCAGTCCAACTGCGTTTGTTACTTTACTTCTTTTATAGTTCTATATTTTAGTTCATGAAGCACTGTCTGATGCCTCCTTCTCTCAGCATTGTGGCGTAGTTTGTTAGACATGCGGTGGCGTGTGAGTCACCACCAGAAGCACCTCCGATTAGCAGTATCTTGAAACAAAAGCGAAAATGAACAAATGAAAAACATTTGCCATGGATCCAAGCTAATCCCCCTCCCTCTGGACAGATCAGGTATGAGAAAATCCGCCCCACCCCAATCCACTTCCTGGAGTACCTCCAACACCGTCCGGTGTTTGCCCATAGCAAGGAACAGTACCTGCTGCAGCAACTCCATCAACACCTGACACACCCAGTGTCACCCAGATTTCGCCCAGCGCAGGTTTCCCTGTTGCTGCAATTACAGAGCTCACACACACACACACACACACACACACACACACACACACACACACACAGACTCACACACACACACACACACTCCACCCCCGCCCCTCTGCCCCCTCTCCACCCCCTCACCCCTAGCCCCATTACTGCAGTTCCAGAGCCAGGCTGTAAACATAAAGACGCAGCAGGTGGTGGAAATACATTCAGCAAAAGGAAATAAACTATAATACAAAAAAAAAACATGTAGGTGTAAGTGTATATTGGCGAATGCGTCATTTGCCATTATGCTGATGCAGAAATGGCACAGACATAATATACTGTAGCAACAGCCTAAGAGCCTGTTATCCTGCGTAGATATTATAAGCTCTTTAATAGCACAACAAATCATATATCCACAGTCCCCGGGTGTTTTTTTAATTTGTCAATGATAAATTACCTGGCTCCAGGTATTATTCTGATCAGTCTTTCTCCTATTTCTCTGCATCACGTGACACTATGGCCTTTCTGCGCCTTAACTATTCAATAACTGGCCTTCCTCCACCTTACCTAACTGGATGATATGACAATAGTGAGCCTGGCGTTACCCCACGGTGCCTATTGGCATCACCTCGTTTGTGTAACAAAAAGATTTGTGGTACTAATCTGTGCATGATACTGTACAAACATCACCTGTTTAGAGTGACAGAGTTAAACCTGTCACCTTTTAGCCCCTCTGCTCCAGTACAACCAATGGGGTTGTGCTTAATAAGCTGTGCACTGAGTCTCTGGGAGTGAAACAGTTGTAATCCATAAACTGCAGCTCAGTTGCATGAATGACATGGCATCCAATAGCAGTGTCAAATCAAAAAATGGATGGAACATTGTTGTGACACACAGGACTGATGATGACACAGTGTGACACCACAGGTGAAGCTCCAAGCTCACGTGGAAAGTCGGCGTACACGCTGGGTTTATTTAATGACAGCGGTTAGATTAATACAGAGGGGAGAGAAACTATTTGCAGCGAGACAATAGTGAATGAAATCACACTAATGAATGATTGATGATGCTGTTGCAACTCCTTGCAATTAGTGCTCAGGTCATTTTTCTGCGGTGATGATTCTTTGTTATCATAAGCCAGGATAAATGACTTGCGGAACTGAAATGGCTTTAGAATTAGAACTTCCTGGATCCCCTGGCAACATAAAACAATTACATTTACCTCACAGTTATAAACGGTCACTGAAAGACATCATTTACAAAGACAAACAAGAATCATCAAACCACAATTACAGACATATGCCAGCATGCCATTTTAAATATTGTGAACACATACGCACATTCTTGGTTGGGAAAACTACAATATTTTCTGAAAAGAAATAATCTGCAGAAGTTCAAAAGCTGCCATCAGTACATTAGAGTGCCATTGTTCCATTCCTCCCTTGAAATTGGCATAATAAATCCAAGCCTGGTGCTCAAGTGGCTGGTTTTTCACCCTAAAGCTCAGCTTGAATTGATGAGCAGAAGACTCCATTTTGCATGTGGATGGGAGAACCAGTATCATCCCTTCCGGCGCTAAATGCAAGCACGGAAAGGGGAGGAGGGCTTACCAATTGCAGGGTGGTTTTCTGAGATCCACTGCAAAACAGATCAAAGCCGGGCGGTGGGAATTTCATGAAGATTAAAGTAAAGGGACAAACCAGAAGAAATGTCCCCCTGAGCCTTAATTGAGTGATATTAAGGCCAAGGAGGGGAGGGGTGGTGCATCAAAAGAATGCAAACAAACATAATACTCTCCAGTCACCACCCACAGTTAGTGTCACAATCACAACTACAATAACTGCCTTGCTTCCCTGCTAGATTAGCTGTCACCCACACACCTACCCCACCCCAGAATTTGTTTTCTTTTTTGCATTAGCAAGACGTCTGTGTTCTGGGCAGTAAACAGCTAGCTGTTGCACACATGCAGATACTTCGCTAACATCCACTCATGGAAGCAAATGGCTCTGTTTTTTAAAAACGGTCAGCTTCTCTTTGATCGTGGCTTCTCTTTGATCAGATGGGTTAACGGCGGGATTAGCAAATACAGGAGACAAGGGTGAGCAGTTGTTTAATGAGTTCAGTCAATGTCAAGGTAGCCTAGACTCACGGTCATTGTTTTAATGTGCAAATTGAAGGATGGATTGACTAACCAACCAAACCTTCAAGGTGAGAGAGAGACACAAGTCCTCTCTGTCTGCTTGGTTTTGTGTTTGAGGTGCGAAACGAGTGAAAGCCAAAGTGTGTGTGTTGACTTGGCTGCTCGCACACAGTTTAAAAACCAATCCTCTCCCCTCACACCTGATCCCTCACCACACTTACCCAAAATACGCAAGCCATCAAATGCCAGAGGGGAGAGAAAGAGAAAGAGAGAGAGAGAGAGAGAGAGAGAGAGAGAGAGAGAGAAAGGGAAAGAACGAGTCTGAGGCGAGGCACTCTGGCAGAGCAGTGCAGAAGACGGGTGGGCGGTTTTGGGGGTGGGATCCTATTACTGTCGAGGCTCGTGTTTCTGTGCAATTCAGTCGATCTGTGAGGTGGTGATTAACACCCCTCACACACACACAGGCACACTCACAGACACAGACACACACACACAGACACATACGTACACACACTCACAATGACACACATACACTCACACATATACACACATGCACGCACACACAAATTCACACACACACACACATACATACACACACACACACACAAAATCACATACACATACACACACACACACACACACACACACAATCACACACATGTGTAACGGAAATACACTGAAGCCCGATAATCTCCTTGTTAAGTCCCCCGTTAATCAGCCATATCGTGTGCACAGAGCATCTGCATTATCGATCTCTGCTGCTATACATAGCAGCACACAGGGCTACACACACACACACACACACACACACACACACACACACACACACACACACACACACACACACACACACACACACACACACACACACACAGCAAACACGGCAGTAATCTCTTTTCATTACACATGGTTTAACCAGTTTAACAAGGCTGTTGTGAGTTATCTGATGCATGCAGGACGGCGGCACTGAGGATTTGCTTGCTTGTTTACCGTGACGTACGGCTAAAGGCCAAAGGAGTGTTGCCCCACACTGGCCTCTGATGCTGTTTTAGAGATAGCCGTGCTGTAGCCAAAGCTAGCATCTATGTTGGTTTGTGGATAAAACTGAATTAAAGGTTTCTGGCGAGTGTTTTAAGTTCAGTTTCAAGCAGTATTCAAGCCTATTTATGTCTAATGTCTCTATCAGAAAATATATTATAGGATGGCAGAATTACTAGGGTAGCTTAAAACAAACTATTGTTTTGGAAACCCGACTGCACTGATGTCATACAACAAGTTGCAAAATCCGTAAAATGTGGTGCATGCCATGGGCATTGACATCATTTTGACATCATGATGTCACATGCCATGACAGATGTGGGGAGTAGAAAGCAAGCTTAATGGATGGTTGCACCACAGTGGCCTCTGATGCTGTTTTAGATATAGCCACGGTAGTCTGATGCTCTTTTCAATTTAACATTGTCATAAAGGACAGGTCCACTCACTTTGGGTCCCTGATTTGTTTGCTTTTATTCACGTTTGTCACCCAAGTGACATTTCAAGCCCACTGCTCTTCATCAGACTTGACAAGAGCAGCAGGCTCGAAAAGTCACTTGGGTGAGGAACATGAATAAAAGCTAACACATCAGAGAGCTGAAGTGAGCAGACCTCTCTTTTATGTCTAGGATTCCTTTTTTTGGGGGGGGGTTCAGCACCTATTTGGATTACGGATGTATGCGCCCTCTTCCTATTTTTGAGAATTTAACGTTTTCGAAATCATTTCTGCAAACTCTGACATGTGCCCATGCCCTCCTATCTGCCCTTCAAAGTGTTTTTTTTTATACTTCCTCTCTCTCTCTCTCTCTCTCTCTCTCTCTCTCTCTCTCTCTCTCTCTCTCTCTCTCTCTCTCTCTCTCTAACTTTGTCTCCTTTCTGTCCATCATCCTGTCTCCTTCTTTCGTCTCTATCTCTCTATGTCTTGCTATCTCTCATTGTACCTTATGTGCCCCTGCACACACACACACACACACACAAATACACACACACACACACATACCTACACACACACAATCACACACACACACACACACACACACACACACACACACACACACACACACACACACACACACACACAATTACACACACACTCTTTCTCACACACACAGACACAGACACACATCTCTTCACTCACACACTTACACACACACACACACACACACACACACACACACACACACACACACACACTCACACACACAGACATACAGGCAGCTTACAGGATAAAGGCTCTGGTATGGCGTTCATCCTCTCCATAAGCTTGCTCTTGTCAGCTAGGTGCGACGCGGCAGAGTCTGCCCTTTAAAATAATGGACGCAGCTCTCCTCACTCAGCTGGGTCATCTGCAAGGGCTCTTCAGCAGAGGTCGCTCTTGACAGACCCCCACAGAGAGGCTGACTCATGCCCACCTTTAAAGCGCACGCGCGCGCACACACACACACACACACACACACACACACACACACACACACACCTACACACACACACACACACCTACACACACACACACACACAACCAAAAACGTCTACATAATGTTCCCTTTAACACTAATATCTCCTAATGGATGTAAAGTTCGAGGCCGTGGTGGGTCCTTTTGTATCTCAGTTTGTGCACTGACCAGTTTGTGAATGCACTGTACTTAGTGGGAAGTGGTAGTGAGAGAGAGAGAGTGTGTGTGTGTCTGTATGTGTGTGTAAGCATTCCTTTGTGTGTATATGTTTTAGTGTGTGTGTACCTGATGTGTGTGTGTTTGTCTACACACAAAGATACCATAAGTGTATGTATTTGTGTGTGTGTGTGTGTGTGTGTGTGTGTGTACATGTTTGCATGTGTGTGCGTGTGTGTGTACGTGTTTGCAGGTGTGTGTGTGTGTGTGTGAATGTGTGTGTGTGTGTGCAGAATGAAGTGAGCATGGGTGTGGGTTGTACTGTAATTATCCTCTTGGACAAACAGGCTCTTGACTGGCAGGGCCGCGGGGGCGGCCGATGCTTCTCTGCCACAGGCTAAAAGGCCAACAGAATGCTCTTCAGGCCTTTGGAGATTTTAAATGCGCACTAAAAGGCAGCTAGTGCCGACCTTCCACAAATGACTATTCAAGTGCCCATCAAGCCAACATGCATAAAGACACTCATTATCCAGTACACTAACAAGTGTCCTGTCCTGTCAATGACCACCACAGAAAGGGTTCAGTTTTACAATACAGTATCTAAGATTAGCATGTTAGGTAATCAAGAGAAGAAACAGTTCATCCAAAGTTCTCTCTGTGCTTTTGTATTAAAGCCCAGTATACACAAAAAACCTACCTGCTTAATTTTTCACTACTTCAAGTAGTACTTCTTAAAAAAAACTACTTAACAAGTAATCTTCAAAATAGGGTTACAAGCTTTTTTTTACATAACTCAAGTGCTCTTAAAATTTGTCTGCAGAAAATGCATCTAAAGAGCACACTTGTGTGGTGGACATAACGGCCCATTGCACTGTAAAAGCTCTGTTACTATGCCATTTGAGTGCTCCAAATAGCTTGCTTTAGGTCACACAATGAGAGAAAAGGGCTCACAGTCCTATGCACTATTAGTGCTGAAAGAGACCTTGTTGCTCGCGGGCACTCGGGGAATTTAGGAAAAAGCAGCGGCCCGTGAGTTGCTCTTTGCACTGACTTTAAAAATGAAAGGCCTCCCATTCTCATCGAGTCAGTCATGCTCAGTTTCCCTCGTTCACTGCTGCCCTTCCCTCTTGCCGTCTGCCTCATCCACCCCCCCTTACACCAACTTACATCCACTTCCATACAGACACACACACATACACACACACATACATGCACACATACATGCACACACACACACACATACACATATACTTTCTCTCTCTCACACACACATACATACACACACACAGACACACACACATACATGCACACACACACGCATACACACACATGCTCTCTCTCTCACACACACATACACACATACTCTCTCTCTCTGACACACACACATACATACACACACATATACACACACACACATTCTCTCACACACACACACACACACACACACACACACACACACATACATACATGCACACACACATACACACACACACACACACACACACACACACACACACACACATATTTTCTGTCTTCCTCTCTTCTGCTCTGCCTCTGTCCTGCTTCTTTTTCTTTGACTTGTTCTGTTTCTAAGAATAAGGCTGTCGCAGTGTGCTGTCGTCCATGTTTAAGCCACTTACATGACCTCTGCAGCAGGTCGTCTGAGTTCACAGGAGGGAGGGAAGCTGACGAAACCTCCCTTTTCTTGGTCATGTTCCTCGAGGCTACGGCGTATTAAACTGCCCTATTTGGCATGCAGCGCCTGCCTCGAGGCTCCAGCCATCCTCTGTGATTTTCAAAACATCCCCAAACTGTATCTTTATAAGGCAACTCAGCAAAAAATTTCACCGTCATACTCACAGAGGGCCTTCCAAAGGAGGGGAATCTTACAAAGTTCAGACCTGCGCAAGTTTTGCGTTCGCCATAATAGACAGCTCACAGGTGGTATGAATTAACTTCTTCTACATCAGCCAATGGATTCCCAAAACTTACAAGATGATTTGCTGGATTTATGCACAGTTGGATTCACAGCTGGATTCATTCATCAGCATATATCTGGTTAGACCAAGCGGGATGTGTAATTTATTATATAGTGAGCTGCGTGTTTCAGAATAGATTTTTTTTTAATGGTGCTACAACAAGTTCTACAACCTCTGCTATGTGCTGTATATCATCCGTTCAGCAAGGCGATGAATAATGCCTCAGCTGCTGTATGACTGACTCTGTATGACACTCTATCCAATGCACTCGGTGTTAAGAAAAGTATAACTAACGTCTGAGGGTCTACAAGGCTTTCTGTGCAAAGTAGGTTTACGAGTCCCCTGAGGAACGGCTGATGTTTCAGGCCCTTTTTAAAATAAATTTAATTCAGACCCAAATGAGCTTTCGTCGGACAAAATGTTTCTGCGTTTGCTCAAAAAACAGGGCAATATTTGTGCCTGACCCTGTAGAGTGCGCGGTAAAGTGCTTACACCACAGAAAGATCAAGTAGGCTTAAAGTGCTCCCTGGACAGGCCTAATGGATCCTGATTTTTGCAGCTGTTGTTGTTTTGTTCCCTGGTTAAATGTGCAAATTGCTGAGAGAACATTTAGTTTGACACACACAGGAAGAGATGATCGTGGAAAGCACGGCACTGGGTCCATCAATGGAGCTGGCAAAGTACAGTGTTGTGAATCGGAAGGGAGGGACAAATAAAATAAAAGAAACCTACCTTAACACCAGTCACACTTCCACATTACCACCTGCATTTCACAGGTCTTGTTGTTTTCTGTTTATTCTTTTGCTAACTTTTTGGCAACACCCCATTAGCACAGCAGGCCTCTTGAGTTGAGTATGACATGTAAAACTACAGGCAAAGTGTTATCACAGTCCAATTAGAAACAGGCACAATCTAGTCCAAGACTATGTGTTTCATCAACAGTGATTGAACTCTGATAAGAGTATCCCACAGCGCTTTCGAGGAAAATGCACTCACAAACACAAACAATGTGAGAGCTAATCAAAGTGTTTCTCCTTTTCCTCAGTACTTCTTCTGCCTCTGCCTTTGCCTCTGCCTGACTCCTTTGTCTTCTCTGTTTTTTATTTATTTATTTATTTTATCTTCTATTCCCTCTTCTTGCTCTTTCTTTGTTTCAGCGTCTTTGTTTTTCTTTTCCGTGACTTCTTCCTCCTTATAGCCACAGTCGTGATCAGAAATAACACTTTCCGGTTTTACTCTTAAAAAAAGAACTTTTCAGAGGTCAGACTGAAGGTCCTTTCTCCGAGGTTAGCCTGAAGAGGTCTACAGGAAGGGTAATTGGCTTCCACGCTCTCATTCTGTTTCTTCTGACCCAGAACAAAGACTACAAAAGGGATGCTGGTGGGTTTCATTCTCCCCCTGCTCAATCAGTGCAGGCTTAGCCAATGTTAGAGGACAGATCCCTGGTCAGATGAAATCTTCTGAATGTCAGTGACCCAACCACAGCTCCATGTCTCAAGTACCACCAAACACTTGGGGAATGATCCGTTCGGATTTCCCTAGGATTTTGATTTCGCCCCCCACCCCCTTCCACCCACCCACAAAGTCAAATACAAAAAATCAACTGAGTGAGATGAAACAACAGATGAGCATGTCATCCCTTGTGTACGCAGACGTTTATTCTTGGTATTTCTGTCAAGCCTTCAGAGAACCTTGTGCCAGTTGGTGTAGACAGAATGGGCTTTCTACACATTTCCATCAGAAGGATCATTTTTAAGCTACTTCTGTCGTTTGCCAGGTTCTTGTGTTATATTCAGTTACGTATATTGGGAGGGAGTAATTTAGTTATTTGGAAAGTCAGGGAGACATTAAGCTGCCATAAAAAATCAAGTTACCTCTGCCAGTTTAAAATGTCAGACCATTTTAAAAAAGAAATTAGGAAGTCCTTTAAAGTCAACACATTTAGATACATGAAGTAGGACACATTATCATCAAACAAGAGTATTACCCTTGCAGAGCACTTAATAATGGTTCTTATTTGATTTGTTAACACCTCATAAGTGGGTTCTTGAACACATTTAATAAGGTCAATAGCAAGCTTCTACTTACCACATAGTGAGCCCATTTGTATCTGTACCGTAAAACATGAAATCTCAGTGCTACATTGACACATCGAGTGCCAGAACTTGAGGCACCATGGCTAAGTGGCAGTGTGACTTGGGCAGCTGTGGCAGACTGGAAGGGGGGTATTACACAATCTAAGAAAACTTACAGATGAAAATGTAGATTCTTGTGCCGTGAGACAAACACAGGGAATGTGGTTTCACGAGCAAACAGAAATCGGAGGAGAAAGACAAGATTGTGGTTATCCGCAAAAGATGAGTTTATTGGTATTGGTGGTGCAGTGGTATAACCTGACCCTTTTGGAATGTAAGGAGAACATGCCTCGGGTGTATTCAAGTTCAGCAAAAATAGGTGAACAGTTGAAGCAAACATAGTTTCTTTGAACTGTGAGCTGTTGAATGTGTATGCTCAAATTGTTCCAAATTGTTTGATTTAATCATCTATATGCAGGTGTCAGTGTCCTTACTATGTCCTTACATCATGTAATTACGCCTGCATCATGTGCATTATGTATGCCTACACACATTTGCTGAGAATTTAAACAGGGCAGAAAAAAGTATGTGAACGTTTGTGAACATTTGAAAATTGGATGGCACTTCTGCTTTGAGGTGGGCATGGCGACATGCATGAGTGCGGAGGTGACTGTGTGGGTAATGGCTTGGAGAATGTTTACAGTAGAGTGGGATCCCAGGGTTGTAGTGGAGGATAAACGCGAGTAAACATAGTTTACCCACCTCTGAAATTTCAGAAATAGAGTTTACCCACCTCTGAAATTTCAGAAATAGAGTTTATCCACCTCTGAGGAGAGTTTATCCATTCTGAAATCGCACTACGTCATTTATACTAATAATATGTGCACTGGGGACCATTTACAATATCACTTGTAGTGTCCAAACATATTTCCAAACATACATCTGTTTAAAACATCTGATGCCGTACAGCACACCAACCTCACTGTGATTACCAAATTTCTGGTCTCCCCCCCCCCCCCCCCCCCCCCTTTTTATTTTAGTACACCCCTGAGTGGGACCCCAGGGCAACTTCTACAATGGCTGGCATAAGACACTCAGGGAGATCTTCATTTGTCATAGGGGTAATTGCCCCATAAATGTAAAGAGGGAAACAATCAGGTCTGGAGGACAAGGAACAGTAGGTCACCAGGTCAAGAGTATAGACTACCTAACAAGGGGGTAGTTGTGGCCTTTTACTGTGATCTCTGCTAACCTGCTCGACTGCTTCTTATATATTAAAGGAAAAAATGACAGTGATGAGGTCAAGAGTATAGACCGCCGAACAAGGGGGTGGTTGTGGCCTCTTATTGCGATCGCTACTAACCTGCTCGACTGCCTCATATAGTGAAGGAAAAATGGCAGTGATGAGGTCAGGAGGAGACCAAGGCTGGGCATTCGAATGGTTGTGAGTGACAAAGGAGGAGTATAGAGTCAAGAACAGTGAACTGAATGAAGTAGTTAGACTGGCATGTTGGAGAGACAGCTGCTTTGCCTGAGAAGCAGCTATGCATGACGGTGTGGGACAGGCAGATGGCAGATCTGCCAGTTGTCAGCGCACAGATCTATTTGAGGCAAAGCGAGGCGAGTTGTGCTGAAATGTTTATCAGAATGATATTTGTCTATAAGTATGCACAGTAGGCTGCATGTTCGTGTTGTCAAGAGTTATAGAAATGTTCCCAGCTTAAACAAAGAAAAATACATACAAGTATAGTTTCACAGTGTGATGTGAACTGATGTGGTTGACAGTATTTTATAGCCATGTCGCATCTGAAGTGGTTACCATGACAGCATAATATTCCATTTCTGTTCAAAAGACAGACTGCTGTCCCTGCCTTGCCCTGATGAGGGGAAAATTGTGAGAAAAAGTGAAATAGCAACAGAACATACTGTAGGCAAATGCAATATCGCCTGATTTAAACCAAATGAACTGATTCAGTGCATTGAAGAGGCAGACAACTCATTGAGACGTACTGTATATTGGAATTGAAGAAAATGTTGGTATATGATATAAACATTACGTAAATCATATTGCCTTCCATAAGGACATTATCCATCCATTCATAGACCCTCAATGAAGGCATTATCCATATGTTTGCTGCGGTGGATTCCCTTGCTCTGCAGAAAATGAAATTAGTTGGGATGCTGCTACTGTGGCGGCTGGATTGTCAGTCGTAAAATGGCCCTCTCTGAGGACCAGCATCTTCGCACATGGTTGAGTAACAAAAGCAGGGATAAGTTCAGTTTTCTTGCCTTGTTGCCTGTGCAGGAACACACAACTACTTCCAAGGCGGTGGATGTAAGACTGTTAAGGGAGAAAAGGAAGAATAGTGCAGTGAATTTGAAGTTATGAAGTTATGATCCTTTGTGAATGAGACTGTTGGAGGACAGGGATGTGAAAGGGGCACCTAAAAAACTAAGTGTTCAGAGTCTGGGAAGTTGTGGGGAAAAGGACAGGTAAGGGACTCAGAGAAAGACAGAGAAATGAAGAAAAATGTGTTGACAGTGTCCTTGGAGGGTAGCTGGGATAATAAAAAGAAGTTAAACAGTCCTTTCAGCTTATACCCAGAGTACTTTGCTGAGTTTTTGTTAAAAAAAAACTAAACTTTCCAAAACTAGCCTTACATAAAATACCTCTCAAATGTACTTCTATGCACCTCTGAGGAGAGTTTATCCACCCAGAGTGCATTTACTTCATAATGCTAATATAAAAGTAATTAAAAAGTTTATGCACCAAATACATTTTACTTTACTTTTAGCATTCTAAAATCACACTACATTATTTGTATTTATAATCTGTGCACTGGGGACCATTTGCACTACCACTTGTATTGCCCAAACATATTTTGAATATCTTTTTAAAACATCTGATGCCGTACAGTGTGCCAACCTCACTGTAATAACAAAAAAGTGGCATCCTGAGAAATTAACCTATGTATCAGAAACTCTTGAATGTCAGCATCACAACAAATATATTTGGTACTCTGTATCATTTTTATAATCCAAGATTAAAATGTGTCTCGTGTGTTTGGCCCAATCCTGAAAATATAATTGAGTGTGTTGTGTTACTTGGCAACTTCACAGTTTCTTCTTGAGGAAATGAATGTGCCCTAACAACATGTATTTCAAATTATTTTTTTAATCTATTTTTTTTTTGTTTAATCAGGGTAGTCCAATTAATCCATGGCCAAGAAGGAATACATTTATTATTTAGTGGACACATTCAACTAAAGTGCCCCGTGTTGGAATAACAATAAATTTAACTTTTTAATGTAAATAAAGTATTTAAAAGAACCAATAAAAATAATAATGTCATTGTTCATTATAATTAAAATTAATGGAACTAATAAGATGGACAATACTGAGTTTTCAAGTGCTTTCAATAATGTTTGCACTTTTCTGATTTGAGATAAAAAAAATCTGATGTGTCATTTTAGACAATGGCTTTGGTATTTCCATACTGTCTTAGTGTGTAATAGATATGGAAATTACATAGAACCATAGACATAAAAAGCAGTTTAATGTTATGACAGAAAGAACTTTAATTTATAATAAGGCCAAGTGTCATCCAAGTCTTGCTGATATTCTGAGCTGCTAGAAGTAGGGTGAATCCTTTGGAGTGGTAAGAGTGCATATACATAGTTAGTAATGATGCTATAACACTGAATATCTAGCTTGTGCATAGATGTAGCCTTTTCATCTAAACATGGTCAACAGATCCATAATATACTGTACCGTCTATGTCAGTTGAATAAGTGGCAAATACGTGGAATATATATTTGCTGCTGAGTTCCTGTTCACTTCTTAGTTGCTTTGGATACATTTTATATTACACAATAAAGGCAATGTAACATAATGTAACATACTAAACAAATGCAGTAATAAATGCATACTAACAAAACAACAACAACTAAAAAATTATAGTAATAATAAAAATAATAATGCTCATCATCATCATCATCATGACACATACTTTGATTAATGCAATGTAACCTTAAAGACTAGTTAAAATCCATAGTTTGCCCATGTAGGGATCCACAGCACTCATGCTGTTTCCTGCTCCTTCTCCCTGACAGACTACTGTGAAGACCCGCTGGTGGACTCCCTGCCGCCAGGCTCCTTTGACAGCTCCTCAAGACTGTCCAGCAACCACCTGCCAGCCTTTGCAAAGCTAAAAAATAAAGACGGTAAGTTACTGTTTTTAACCACTGTTTTAATAGGGTCACTTCTTTCCTGTGTGTTGGTTTGTTTGTATTTTTGTAGCCTCTTTGTGGTCACCATACCGACACTGGAACAACTCGCTGTGAATGAAAAAAACGCAACTATAACATTACAACATTACTACGAAATTACAGACAGTCTTTAGTAACACATTACAACTTGGTCATTGGTCACTGGTAACAACAGACTTATAATAGGGGGTGTCTCCTAAGAGGTTAATGCTTTTAATATTTTGTCTGTAATAGTCTGCATGTTCTTTAAATTGGACCTTGAGTCTGGCAGTAAAGGTCATCATGATGATGATTACTTCTTCTTGTGAAACTCATAGAAACCCTCCGTGGATTCTAGGGCCCAACGTTGACAGGGGCCTCTTTGAGGATGCTATTAATATTTCTGGGGCCAAACGGGAACGGACTAGTTAACTAGTAGATTAAGTGTTCCAATGTGAGCACACATTTATGGAAACATGCATTCCCAAAGCAGACTTTCCCAAAAATATTATACAGAGCCCATCTAAAATTGCATTAAAATGGTTCACCCACATGAATTTTGGGTGGCAGGGGTGCTGCAGTTTAGACGGTTTTGCGCTCAGGGGTGCTAAGTCCACAACCCATCCCTGAATATTA
Source organism: Setipinna tenuifilis (assembly GCA_030347295.1). Classification (NCBI taxonomy): domain Eukaryota; kingdom Metazoa; phylum Chordata; class Actinopteri; order Clupeiformes; family Engraulidae; genus Setipinna; species Setipinna tenuifilis. Next base: position 25,935,155 of record CM059275.1, on the reverse strand, counting down.
TTAATTAATGAATTAATTATTATGAATAATATTATTAATTGGGGGGGGGGGGGGGCTGCTTCAGCTTCCTTATTCTGGCTTGCTGGCCTTGTTCCGGAGTTCCGAGTTTTATCCTTTTATACATCTCCTCTCTCCTCTTCTCTCCCTAGTGTCCAGATGATATTTAGTCCTGGCATTTAGGTTTTTTTTTCTTTTCATTTCCTACACTCTTTTCATCCCGTAAACACACATTCACAGTCTACTCCCCAAAGATCACAGTTTTTCGTAAAACTGGGCCTGTCCACTGGGCTTCTTTTTTTACCTCTGAGCTGGGTCACAATTTATTTAATCCCTTTTTTTTCCCAGTCAGTGACTGCAGGGGTTTCCTCAGATGCGTCGTATGGGCCAAATGCCCACAACCACAGTTGCCAAGTTGCCCTGAATGTGGAGACACCCCTTAGGGACTACCAGCTAAAGGGCTCCTGCCAAGAGACTGATGTTTGTCCCCTGGAGGGCACAGGCAGCAGGACTCTTTTACCCTTGAGGTGGTCAGGAGGAAGATGCTACATTTTTATGCTTACAACTCTTTGTATTTACTAAGTTGTAGTCATGCACAATGCATCATCAAATGAATCACAAAAAAAAATGTACTACTTAAACACGCTTAATATGTTGTTTTACCGTAAGATCACGCGTCCTTTGGAAGTTAGGTGGACCACTATTCTGGTCAACTTCAGAAGTGACTTCAGGTTTGCAATAACATATTTTATTCCCCCTCAACCGTTTTTTTCCTGCCCTTCAAGTAGGACAGTTTGTTTGTAGGGACATTAAAATAGCATGTTTGTTCCAATTCCAGGTCAGCGCAATTGTTTTCCATTGAGTTTTGTTTATATATAAAAGAGAGAGGGAGACAGACAGACAGGGAGAGAGAAAAAGAGAAAGAGAGAGAGGAAGAGAGAGAGAGCAAAAGAGAGAGAGAGGAAGAGAGAGAGAGAGAGAAAGAGATAAGGAGGGAAAAGGAGGAAGAGCGAGAGAGGGAGAAAGAGAAAAAAAGAGAGAGAGAGAGAGAGAGAGGGAGAGAAAGAGTGAGAGAGAGAGAGAGAGAGAGAGAGAGAGAGAGAGAGAGAAAGAGAGTGCACCATAATGATGCATATGCCTTTGGGCACTTTACAGGCCTCTGCTCAGACTGCAACCTGATCCCCCCCAGAGCACAGGAGCAAGGAAAAAACTCCCTCTCTCTTTTCTTTCTTTTTATAAACAGAAAAGGAACATTGAGTCAAACCATAACTCATGAAAAGGTGGTGGGTGTTGGAGGGGCTGTAGCACTGTATTTGAGGGGGTGTGAATAACACTGACATTAAACCTTCACAACTATGAAATGACACTTGCTATAAACATGAAAAAGTCTTGAGCATTAACGTTAATGCTTAAAAATGAGCATTAATGTTATTACAGGAGAGGAGAGGCAAAGGTTAGGGTACATTTAGATAGATACCACACTTCCATATCCCCATCCTATGCACCAGGGGGAGCGTTGGCTTACTCTGGGTGCCCATGCCCATATATGGAGCTCCCAGGAAGTGAGACTGGAGCTTGAAGTGTTTGAATGAAGCCGCGCGGTGCACCTGCTCAGGTGATCGACGGGCCTGTTTGTTTGTGGACTGTTTGCCTCATCCGTCACCCTTGGCTCTTTCGGGAAGACAGTGGATATTGCTGGGTGTTGACTGCTTCCCCCTTTCTTTTGAACTGAAAACCCAATCTAGTTTGGCTGATTGGCACAGAGCCAGAGCTTGGGCTTGCCGCATCGAGGTGAGTCACGCCATCCCCTGGTACACACACACACACACACACACACACACACACACACACACACACACACACACACACACTGTATCTCTGAACATAACTGACTATCCAGCTGGAACAACGCAGTAAAGTTTAGAAACTCCACTGTATGCAGGATTGCAGCAGTGTCCCCTAGACAGCTTAGCTTTGTATCGTGTATCTGCTACAGGGCAGCAAGCCTCTAACACACAATCAGTAAGTTCACAGTTAATTTCAAGTTGTCATAATAAAGACATTCGGGTAACACTTTCTATGCACCCAGTGTTTATTAGATGCTATAAAAACATTCATAAAGGGTTATAAGACCTTCATAAAGTATTCACAACTATTTATACATACTCATGACTGCACTCACAAGGCATTATAATGCTATGTTATAAGCCTTTACAACTTTAAGAACCTTTTTCACCTCATCATGGTCATTATCAAGAGGTCAAAATAGCATATATAATGCACTGTGACACTTAAGGTCGTAAAGGCTTATAACATTATAATGCTTAATGAGTGCAATCATGAGTATGTATAAATAGTTGTGTATACTTATGTCATTATAAGGCTTTATAAATGCATTATAGCACTTAATGAATGTGTTTATAGCAGCTGACGAACAATGGAAACCTGACATTTAAAAAGACACAATTTGAAAAATAACACTTAATACCAGTAACAACATTGTAATAACGATGACACAAATGTAGTGCTGCCAGTGTGGTTTTCTGCTTGGGCCTGACGGGGGGAAGGGAAGTGTAAAAATATGTACTGTGATGATAAAAAATGAACATTCATTACGCACCAGTGCATAATACATACAAACATGAATACACGTGAAGTTCATGCATAATCCAGTAAATGATAGCATCCAAGTAGCCTTGTTGTAGATGCATAGCAGTCTGGTAGGATACAAACAGCCAGAAAAGTGCAGATGCATCATGCATGGCAGTGATTGGGGGAAACAGGCAGTTGGAAGTAAATGTGATGCTATATTTATACAAACACATGCTAATCTGTGGTCATTATGGATGGCTCTGCTGAACACATTTTTGTCCCTTTTCTTCAAGGACTAGGACATTTTGAGGGACAAATTTTAATTTAATTGAAGTTTTAAGAATAGACTCCACCATACTGGTTCATGCCACACACTAGTCTGCCATTAATACATTTGAATAATGAGTAAAAAAAAACTAGCGGTACACTGTAAAACCGGATAAGTCAATACAACTCAAAACTTTTGATGTAACTGATTACGTCAATAGTTTTGAGTACATTAACTATACATTTTAATTAAAGTTAACTTTAAAAGTTTAATTACATGAACTTGTACTGAAACTTTTAAAGTTAACTATATAATTAAAATATATAGTTAATGTACTCAAAACTATTGACATAATCAGTTACATCAAAAGTTTTAAGTTGTATTGACAATCCGGTTTTACAGTGTAAGAATATGAGCATGTGTAAGATTAGCATGCTCACATTCTTATCGCTAGTTTTCACTGATGATTCAGATGTATTAATGGCAGACTGGTTGACTTCGAGATTTTGAGATTTTAAGATTTTTGGAATCCACATTCTTGAGCTCTGAAGTTATGCCCTTGTGATGTGGCTATTACTATTCAGCTGAAGCTGCTGGCTAGCTAACCTTTTGCCCCTGCTTTTTTCTGTTGAAGAGCAAGCCAACCACGCTACAAGCCTAACCCAGTTAGCAATGGCTCACCACAATCAGGTTGCAGTAAAGTCATATTATTAAGCTATAGCTTTGGACAGAAGTTGTTTTAAGGCATGCTCACATTCTTATCACTAGTTTCCACTGATGATTCAGATGTATTAATGGCAGACTGGTTGACTTCGAGAGTTTGAGATTTTAAGATTTTTGGAATCCACATTCTTGAGCTCTGAAGTTATGCCCTTGTGATGTGGCTATTACTATTCAGCTGAAGCTGCTGGCTAGCTAACCTTTTGCCCCTGCTTTTTTCTGTTGAAGAGCAAGCCAACCACGCTACAAGCCTAACCCAGTTAGCAATGGCTCACCACAATCAGGTTGCAGTAAAGTCATATTATTAAGCCATAGCTTTGGACAGAAGTTGTTTAAAGGATGGAGACTGCACCCTCAGGCTAAATAAAACCTCAGACTTCATGTTCCCAGAGGTCCCACCTAATCCGGACCCCAGACTGTTTACGATAGCCCTGACCCAGCAGGTGAGCCCTTCCTGAGGCGATCCAGCCTCACTGCCCTCTCAGCAGTCACGTGACCTGGCAGCGACCCTTCCAGTGACGAACTCCTGACTGAGCTCTTGACACTGCTAAAATAAATGACAGTTATAAATTTCAAAAGCATTTCCCCCTCCCTCGTTTCTTTCTTACTTACTTCCTCCTATCTCTGCAGGTTTAATTCAGCCCTTCCATTTTTCTCTACCCTCCTTTCGCAATCTACACTCAATGCGCCAGCAACGCGGCGCGAAGCTATTCTCCACGGCCGTGGCTAGCTCCCACCCTGCCAAAGTGGTTGACGAATGTGGCTATTTATATTTTCCAGGCTTTATTCCAAGCAAACAAACGAGCCAGAAGGAGACAGGTCTGCAGCAGCACGGTCGCTCAAGCCCTCCACCTACAGGGAGTTTGAGGGTTGTTTCCCCCCCTAACCCCCACCCCACCCACTCCCTTACCCCCCCTTACCCCCCACCCCTCTTTCCCTCCCTCCTTCTCCTCTCTTCCCTCACGCTTGCTCTCTTTTCTCTGTTTTGAAGCGAGGATAAAGGTAGAGCGAGTGAGCAGCCCGGGAGGAGTTTGGACCTGTGTGTCTTGTGTTTTTGTGTGAGAGAGTTACAGCGGAAGAATGTGCCAGGGCAGCCGTGGCACTGGGGGTATTAAAACAGCAGATGCATGGCACACATTCACACTGTCCCCCAGGGGAGAGCGAGGAGGGAGGAGGGAGGAGGAGGAGGGAGGAGGTGGGAGGGGGAGGTGGAGGGCACTGGGGTGATGGGGAGGCAGGGAACAGGCCACAGAGGTAAGGACGGTCCTGTGGTCCTGGGAGAACAGTGACTGTCTCTGTGTGTGTGTGAACTGAAGCAACCTCCTGCAACGCTTCAGTGATCAGCCCACACCTGCAATACCCCACATCTACCTGGACAAGACTCAACAAAAAGAAATATAAAATAGATTCTGTGAACACAATTATGTTATATATAGTGACAAAAGTAAAATACAGCAAGGTGATGTGATCAATTGCTAATAGACAAAAGAAACAGATTTTAGCGGCACTGGTGTGGTCCAAGGGCTTTATGTACCATTTTTCCAAACCCGTAAACACGGTTAGGGACCCTTGATTAATGTGCCTGAGGAGTCCCAAATAAATGAATATATTTTTTATCCCCATTCTGTGCACAGTTGGATGCCTACTCTGTTTGCTGGTGGCTTGCTCATTAGAAGTCCTCCTGTTTGTAAATCTTCCTGTATAACCACCTCAGGGACTGCTAGCCTAAGCCTCCTCCGCCATTTCCTTCGCCTGTTCTTCTCAACTTTCGCTTCATGCAGACCACTAATGTAGTCTTTTTATGTGGTGTCCTTGCGAAGTGCATCTTCCATCCTTCTTCTCGAATCCCTCTCTGCATGTCTTCTTTTTTTTTTCTTTGTTGCCTTCCTCGCACGTATACCTCCCAGCTTCCCTTTTCTTTCCTTTCTGCTCCTTATTTTAGGTGCCTTTTTCCTCTCTCTCTCTCTCTCTCTCTTCCACGTCTCTCCCTTTCTCCTCATTCGATACCCTCATCTCTCGTTTGGCTTTATCTCCCTCAACCTATCTTGATCTCCGCCTCCCATTTCACTTTATCAGCCCCTCCATCTCTCCCTCCCGCCTCCCTTCCCCTCTACGCTTTCATTCCCGTTTCCCCCCGTCTCTAGCTTTCACTATTCTGCCATCGTGATCTCTAATCTCTTCCTTTATGTTCCATTCTTCCCTCTCATTCATTTACTCTTTCTCCCTCTTTCTCCCTCTCTCTCTCTCTCCCTCGCTCGCTTGTTTGCTCATCCCTCGTTCTCTGATTACCATCTCTATCTCTCTGATCCCTCCCGCAGGTGGGGGCGGCTGGTCGCCTGTTCCGGAAGACCAGCACCCGTGGCTGCAGGTGGACCTGCAGGAGCGCGTGGAGGTGACCGCTATGGCCACGCAGGGCCGCTGGGGCAGCCAGGACTGGGTCAGCCAGTACCAGCTGCTCTACAGCGACGCGGGCCGGGCCTGGAGGCAGTACCGCCACAGCGACGTGCTCTGGGTGAGTCCAGATGTGACCGGAACCACTGAAAGGTTCTGTGCACCTCCCCTGGAGTTGGTGCTGTAGCACAAACATGTTAACCTGCATATGACTACCTGGGGTTCGAATAATCATTCTTACTCACTGCTGAGGGTGATGTGTGTGTGTGTGTGTGTGTTGTGTATGTGTGTTTGTATGTGTGTGTTTGTGTGCCTGTTTACATGGTTGCACAAAAGCTCACTTTGAACACCAGGTTCTTAAATGTGTATCTCAGTTCTGATCTTACATTAACCCTAATGGAGCACGTAGCACAATTACACCATCAACAAAGAACAGCATGTTACCCTGCTGAGCTGTGGCTTTGAGTCATTAACTTTAACTTCGGCTCTAGTCACAGCATTCAGCTCCTCAGGGGGGTGGCATTTCTCATTACAACCAATACTCTCTGAAATAATAACTAACTGAACTCAGAAACAAGATTTTCATACACAGTTGTTAGGTTTAAAACACTAACATTACTCAAGAACAACCTGCACAAAGAAGACACAGAGAGTTTAGTTTGTTTTACTTGCAAGGAGAGTGACCGGAGACTGCTCAGTTACAATCATCCAAACTCACTCTGAAGCAGTCTCCTCTCTTCGTGCCTTTTATTTAGGAACGCCCTGTCACAAAAGGAGTCTCAACTGCTAAAGGGGGGGAAAGAGCAATCTAACCGGTTGAGACTGGATTCATTGTATCAAACATGAAATCTGGTTTATAGCAGACATTACGCAAAGATGTTCAACTTTGCAACACATACATACAGACACTTGCTGCACTGAAACAGGAACAGCACCTGCATCTGCTTCCTGTTTTAGTCTCAGTGTGCGCTTCTGCACTAAGAATGACATTTGATGCGCCTAATCAAAGTTCAAAGACCGGTCAAAGAGCCTCAGCCCTAGATAACTGCTTGAATAGACACAAATGGCATGACAGATATTTAAAGCATACATAAATGAATAACATAGTATTATATACATAGTTCCAACAACAGTTAGCGTACGTGTTGTGGGAAAGAAACATAATAGAATACTACTGCATAAATGAAATGAGAGAAATAACCCTGGGAAATGAACTGAACGTCATACGTAAACATAAAAATCATGAAAACTACTCACACTGTTCCTATAAATAACAAAAAAAAATGTTAAAATATGTTTTGTGCTTTTTTGGTCTGTAACGTGATTTAAGACAAATAAGCCCATAAACAAAGAAATGTCTGAGGGCAGCATTTTGACTGGCACACCATAAGGTAAAATTTTGCCAGAGCTAGGTGGCTAATTTGCTGTGGTGTCAGTACAATGTGAATATATTACATTGTGAGTGTCAGTAAGGAGTTGATGAGACAAATTACTCGTTAATTAAGTTTCGTTCAAGAAACGGAGAGTCATTAACATCTGTGAGCAATCGCCCTTCAAAGGGGTTGTTTATTCCAACTTGTTAATCATGTGAAGGTATTTAGCCTTGGCAAGGATTCTGCAGACCACTGGAGACCAAAGAGACTAAAGGCTGTGGATTTATGAGCTTGTTTTTTTTTGTTTTTTTACCACAAATTTCATCTGGTTTCACACACGAACAAGCCATGAATGAATCATTTTCCTTATTTTGTCTTCATGCTTGTTCATTAGCTAAATTAGCTGATATCTAATTTATGTGTAACCCACACAAAAATCCACAATGGCTTTTTGCAAAATGATGGAAAAATCTGACTGCCACCTTTTAGCAAAAATCTTTCTCAAGTGAATCTTGCTTTGAATATTATTATTCAATAGACAACAGTAAATACTGTCCCTCTTTTCATGTATTATTAACCAGGGCATGCACAACAATAGCATAAACTATGTGAGCATTGTGCAGGGCGGGCTGCTAAAGAATAAAGGAAGGTCTCACTCACAGTTGCTAACCATGCTGCTATGCTAGGTTGGGTGAGTTGGCACAGCCTCCCTAACTGAGTCCAACACCATCTGTTTCCTCGGACACCAGGGTATGAGAAATGCACCGCCCAACAAAAGCATTTAATTAAGAGGTAGTACCATTGAAACAACCATTAAAGACCAATAAGTTTAGCTTATCTGAGTCACACCAATACGGTAGCAGTTTTTTATTAACACCGATCACTTTAGTTTTGCACTAGAGTTGATAACTTTATGGGGTTCTGAAGGAGATATTCACACTTCTGAACTGTGGCTTACTTCATCTTGGCAAATTTGTAAATGCCCCAAAACCAAAGATTAGTTAAGGCTCTTTTTTTGGCCCTGATTGTAGTAGACACATCTCGGTGAACAAACTGCAGACCTGAAATCAGTGCTTAAAGAAAAAGACTCATGATTGAACTCCCACTTGCTCTCTCTCTCTCTCTCCTTTTTCTCTCCTGCTCTCTCTCACTTTGTCTCTCTGTCTCGCAATCATTCTCACCCTTTCAGACTTTTCTCTCTCTGTCTTGCTTCTGTACTCTCTCGCTTTCTCTCTCTCTCTCTCGCTCTCTCTCTCTCTCTCTTTCCCGCTCTCCCTCCTAGGCCCAGGGAAAAACATAATACAACAAAATAAATTACTGTTGGCTGCCTGTATGGCAGACCAAAGCCAAGTGCACTATGCACCATTCTCTTTGGCAGGCTCCTGCTCAGCTCCCGCGGCCCCATGAAGGGAAGCATTCTGAAGGGGATGCAGCACCCTAAAAGCCCCTTTTCAAGAGCGGCCTTCTTTCTAGTCGCGTGGGCTTCTAAAGAGTGCATTTTCACCGGGCCATGCAGACACACACACACACACACACATACACACATACAGATACACACACACACACACTTGCGGACAGCTTTAGCAGGAGAAGCAATTAAAGGCCAGTCAGTCATTTCTCACTTCCCTCTCTCTCACTCCCACTCTCCGTCTGCCTCACCTGCGCAGCGCATTATAGACACTCCAGTGAGCGCAAGAGAGCATGAGCAAGAGGATGGGCCTGTGCTTGTGTGTGTGAGGAAGAGAGCAAGAGAGAAAGAGAGAGACAGAGACAGAGAGAAAGACAGAGAGATAGGGGGTGATAAAGACTAAAATAGTTAGAGAGACAAACAGAGAGAGTAAGGAAGATATAGAAAGGGATAGAGAGAGAAAGAGTGAGAGAGTGAGAGTGTGTGTGTGTGAGAGAGAGAGAGAGAGCGAGAGAGAGCATGTGTGCACAAAAGATCCCAAAGTGCAAAACAATAATGAGTGTTCCGATGTGGTTCGACAAAGTCAACCATGTATGTAAGATAAGCGAAAGTGGGTGGGATTTAGTGTGTGTGTGTGTGTGAGTGTGTGAGTGTGTGTGTGTATGTGCGTGTGTGTGTGTGTGTGAGTGTGTGTGTGAGTGTGAGAGAGAATGCGTGTGTGTGTGTGTGTGTGTGTGTGTGTGTGCGTGTGTGCGTGTGTGTGCACGTGCGTGTGTGTGTGCATATGTGTGTGTGTGTGTGTGTGTGTGTGTGTGTGCGTCCATGCTCGAGTGTGTTTGTCCTCCCCTGATTAAAAGGCAGTTCCGGGGTGCCCTTGCTGCGGCGGCTGCTGTATTGTGTGGGTAATGAGGCATGTCTGAGGGCGGCGTGACTTTAAAAGAGGAACAGAGCGCTCCGGTGCCATCTTTCTCTCTCTTTCTCTTTCTCTCTCTCACTCTCTCGCTCTCTGTCTCTCTCTCGGTCGCTCGCTCTCATTCTCTCTCTCTCTCTCTCTCTCTTTCGCTCTCATTCTCTCTCTGCCACCCATTATCTTTGTCACCGTACTGATACCAGCAACCCACCAGAGGCGCACCTGGAAAGCCCTGGGGTGGTGTTAGTGTGTGTGTGTGTGTTTGGTATAGGCTGGTATAGGGGTGCATCTGTGTATAGTCCTAACAATTAATTAATTCATATTCGATGATACCTTTTACCACCAAATTAGAGGCACAGCTATGGGTTCTCTCTTCGCTCACAATTACGTGAATTTCTTTGCAGTGAAATTTGAAATTTGAGATTTCATATATAATAATAATGAGTTTGGTCATTACATTAAATGTTGGTTTATAGACAATATCGTTAGCTTGATAGCATAATTGCCTAAGTCATTTTTTGGTCAAATTGAGATTTTTGCACAACTTTACTCCCCTACCACTTCTGCATCATCCTGTCTGTCTGCATATGTCATTGGACAATCACAACACTCATAAAAGTAAAAAAAAACATAGCTGCCTAAGTCATTCATTTGACTTAGGCAGTTTTACCATTGGACTTAGGCAGTTTTTATACAATCAATTTGACTTAGGCAGATTATGCCTATGACTTAGGCAGTTTTACCATTGGACTTAGGCAGTTTTTATACAATCAATTTGACTTAGGCAGATTATGCCTATGACTTAGGCAGTTTTTCTGCTCTTCTCAGCCATTTTGCATACGTCAAAACTGCCTAAGTCACTTTTATTTGATAAAAAAAATGATGTTCGGTTTTGTTCTTTTTCCAAACTTTTTCTCACATCTACATGAATGTTCTGTGAAAATATCAATAAAAAATATGCATGTGATTTTTAGAAAATGTGTTTTTTCTTGTTTTCCAAAAAGACAAAAAAATGACTTAGGCAATTATGCTATCAAGCTAACGATATATTCCGTGTCCTTAGTGGAATGCATGAGCTTCTACACGAGACCCATGCTTATTTAAATTCCCTTGATTTTAGTATGGACAAAATATTCTTGCTGGAGGTTGATGTCCGAAAAGTTGGGGGGAGGGCATCTTTAGTAACGTCAGTCTATTGCAAGGCCAATGGCAGAAAAAGACTTTTACTATCAAGTAGCTATCACCCACCCTCTATGAAGAGAAGTCTCCCTTACAGTCAATTTTTGCACATTCGAAGATGATGAATTTGCAATCCAAGCTAAAAATGTTGATGATCGTTTCCTTCTAAAGGGCTATGAAAAGACAAACATTCTTGTTTAGCACGTAATACTGTGCGCAAAGCAGTATTGGAGAATAGGATAGGCCGCATTTGGTCTTTGCTAATACCTTCTCTCCTTCATCGAGTGACATTAAATCCATTGTTAAAAAACATTGGTCCATTCTGTCCAGTGATCTACAGATTGACCAGTGTTTTGTAAGTATCCAGCGAATCGCCTTGGTGTATATCCTGCTGGGTCTCATTTTAGTGTTTATGTTTTGAAATGCCCATGTGCCTTTTGCTATGCCAGGAAGAATTTAGAATAAGAGTTATAGAACATTTTACATAAAACAAAATGTCTGGAACATTTTACACCGAACAAAATGTCTAGAAAAAGACATTTTAATAACAGTAGTAATAATATTTGCACATTGACATTCCAGGAAATAGGGCTAGTACAGCAGCCTAAGCGAGGTGGAGATGGGGAGTATCTTTTAGTTCAGAGAGAAGCCTTCTAGATTTATGAGCTCCAAATGGTCCAACCTGGTGGCCTTAAAAAAGAATTAGTGTTGCAGTGGTGTCTCTAAACAGTGTCCAATGATAGGTCTTACCTTACCTACCCATTTTTTTATTTGTTATGTCTGTATATTTGCCTATCTTTAGTATTTCCTCCAGTTTTGTTGAGTTTGCATGTACATATGTCCTATGTGCCTAATTGGCAATCTGATGACATAATGTCACCTGTTTTTAGTCACACGTGTTGCTATCCTCTCTAAGATGCTAAGGACAGCTTTTTGCCAAAACACATCCGTCTTGGACATGCTGTCACTTTAATAAATCATAAGGTATAGTACTCGAGAGTGTGTTTATTTTCCTTTGATCCTATTTATCATTTCCCCCATCAGTGTCTGAAGCTGTAATTTAGCGCTGCTTTGAACACTCAGCAGATGACATGGGGGATGGTACACCACGTACCTGGAGACAGAAATCTATGGCTGTCAGAATTAATGAGGAATGGAGGTCAAAAGCATAAGGACACACGGAGATAAACGCAGCATGCTCCTTTATATGCTTGATGATAGGACAATAGGTGCAGTCGCACCTTAGATGTCTAGCCTCTGAACAGACAATATGTTCCCTTAGCGATATATAAGTAGGTGTACCCCCTCACTGTAAGAATCTGTCTTCTCAACAAAAAATATATTACGATGATAGGATAATAGGTGCACCCTTACTTTAGATATCCATCTTCTCAGCAGAAGATAGCACTCTCACTCACAACGTTAAATCTGTTATTGTGGCCTGTTAAAAATACATATACCCAAGTCAGACTATAGAGGCTTTCATGCTGTTGGTAAGAGTATAGAGGAACAAGTGTATAAAGTTTGAGAGTGAATGTTGTGATGAAAGGACCCTTGCTGGTTGTGAAATTGCAGCTTGTTTCCAGTGATGGTGGGGCTACAGTATGCGCAGTATGGGCAGTGTGAAAACTTCAGAATGGCCGGCTGAAGTGAATAGCTCTTTCCCTGCAAGGATGAAAGCTTTTATCTGTCGATCACAAACATGATGCAATTCAGGCTCAGAAAGGGAAGGAGGGCGGAAAAAAGAGAGAGAGAGAGAGAGAGAGGGGGGGAGGGAGAGAGAAAGAGAGGCTAAGAGTGAGGGACGAAGAGAGAAAGAGAGAGAGAGAGAGACAGAGAGAGAGCCAATGAAAAGGAATGAGATGTGGGCGTAGCAATCCCAGTAGGTGAAGTGGACCAGTTTAGGATGTGGGTTTTTTAAAAAGCAGCAAAATAGATGAGGAGGCCAGCCTTCATTTGGTCCACTCCACTCCACGCTATCACTACAGCTGCTGCCGTTGCAGTTGATACCACCAACGCACCAGCTACCAGCTACCAGCTACCAAGCCCATGGTACCAAATGAAATATTCAAGAGCGGAGGCTTCATTCCAGTTCAGCCAGGCATTGCCCACCATTTAACAACTATCACTACAACCCACAGTCAGACACTGGGGGAGAAATTGCATTCACTGCTGCTCTGCAAACGCTGCCTTCTTTGCCTTCGCCTAAAGCTGCATTTATATCCATTTGGGAAAAATCAACAAAACAAAATACATTTACATTTTATTGCCTTTTTTCCTGCATCATGCAATGATGTAGTAATTTAGTAAAATGAACAGGAATAATACATGAATGAATGAATGAATGAATGAATGAATGAATGAACGAAAGGATCTCAGAGTGAAACAGCAGGAATGGTCTTTGCATATAATTAATGCAATGGCATATAAGTTATTAAATACTATAATTTACGGAGAGCCAAAGGAGGAGAAAGGAATTTAACAAAGAACCTTCGAAGAGGCTTTATAGACTTGTTGATGAACTGCTGGCTGGTCTCTATGGGCACATCTACTGATCTACCTGCCCCCGTCTGGCTGCGGTGTTTGGATTGCTGTGGCACCCCGTATTGACTTGAGTTGCCTCCTGTTTGGTTTGGACTCACTGTGACAGATTTGGGATCGATTAAACTTAGCTTGACAGAGCAGACAGCTGGCCCCAAGTTCGTCCCAGTACTCCAGGTGTGTCTTACTTGCACAGCTAGCCTCAATGCACACACAAACAACCAAACAGACACACACATAAAGACATACAAACACACACATAATCAAACAGACATACACAGAAAGACATACACCCACACACGCGCATTCACAGTCACACAGGCAAACACAAACAAACACACACACACACACACACACACACACACACACACACACACACACACACATTCAATCAATACATTTCATTTTAGAGAACAGTGTTTCTTTCCTTTGTAATACTGCACATGGTAGAAAAACACTTTAGGAGAAGTTGCAAGAGACAGATTAACCTGCAGCAATATGTTCGAAAAAAAACAATATAGCAATAGTGTGTTTCCTTCTTTTAAAGATTTTCTTTTTCCCAGAATACAAGTTAGCGTTAAATGTAATCTAAAACTTGCGAATCAATAAAGCTGGCCAGTGCTGTTGACCCGAGATTGTGCAGTCTTGCGACCTCCAAAGTTTGCTGAGATTCATTCTCAATGCGCTCCCTCACTCCTCATGTCACACTCTGTTCAAAATGTTCCTTATTATCCAGCCAATGTCCAGCCAGGCTGAACCTAGCAGGTCACAATTCCCCAAAAGGTCAGCTAAGAAAAATGACCGCGCCACTGCTTGGCCCCCACAGGGTCCTTCAGCCTCGGCTAACACATTATTCTGATGCACTCCCATAGAACACACCGCACCTTTTGTAAAGCTACATAATAGGATTTGGGTGTCCGAATCAGCGCACGTTGTAAAATCAATGCCATCGACTCGAGCGTTTTTCTTTTATCTCTTTCTTTTTTTATCTTTTTACCTCACCTCGAGATGTGACTAGCGATGGAGTGGCAGTGAACATTCATCATGACGCGACAGGTCCCATTATGGGCCGCTAAAAAGGTCAATCAAATCAAAAACATGTTTATGGATATTTCTCCTGCCCTTTTCGGGAGTGGTGGCTTTTTGTATCTGTCTCGCTAAAAAGTCATTTCACAATCCATTACGTATGATTAGCGCCTCTCTCCAGCCGAGACGGTCCGGAGAGCGCCCACGGTCTCCTGGGGGATATCGATCAGCGTGAGATAATGCCGTCCCCTTCCAAGTAATCAGATAATTAGACTGCTACACCAACACCATCATCCTTGCTCTCTCCTCCTCTGAGCCCCTCAAAGCAGAATAGATTCCGATTTTTTTTGGCAACAATGGAATAATATGAATAAAAATTAGCTAAGAGGAATCCAAAAGACTTCTAAGACTTCTCTTTTATCTGCTCGATTACTCCTTTTTAGATCATTTGGTATGCTTCACATGCCCCACACTTTCACTTACTTGCCATTGATGTAGTTTTCAATGTCTATATTTTTTTCTTAAGATTCAAGATGATGTCAGATTAAGTGCAGTTATCTGTTATCATAAATATTGCACCACTGACTTCTCTGAAAGCTTTCACGAGTTTTGTAATATGTATAGTCATTTCAACACACCACCTATCATTACTGGTGTGAGGTGCATGTTGCAATGCTGAGAAAGTTGTGAACTTGTCTTGCACTAGACAGCTGCTGTCATAATGCATAAACAAAATAAAAGACAGAGAGAGACAGTGTCATGTGAAGACTTCATGTGTTAGATTACCTAATGTGTGTAACAGTTTGGATAAAATACTAAACGAAGGCTGAGAAAGTCTGATGTCTTGTTGTTACAAGTTGTTGGGCTGGATTATCACAGCAAATCTTCATGCAGATACCACTTTAGTCCGAAACCTTAAGACATAATCCCTTGTTAAAGGAGAAAGCCCCCGAAATGGGCAGACAAATAGGCTGGTGTTTGAGGAGAAACATCCAACAACAGTGTGGAGACAGTGAAGTATGTGCAATCGACGCAGGAGCTCTCGGTGGGTATTAAACCCACAACCTCTCCTGTTGTAAGAGCCGCGCCTCGCTCTGGCTAAGCTTCAACAGGAAGGCGAGCCCTCACCCTGAGTACGACCCCTGCTGTAATCCTGTGAAGCACAGCACTTGCAGCTCTCATTCGCCTTTTTTCATTCGAAGATAATCCAGCTCCAGCTTTTTGTTTCTCCCTCTCTCTCACTCTCTCTCTCTCTTGCTTTTCTTCTCGTTTTTTTGTGCCTTTTTCTCTCAGTTCCTGATCTTCTCTTCACCCCCCCCCCCCAACACACACACACAATCCCTCCACCCACCTGCTCCTGCATTCTTTTTTTGTCTTTTTCTTGACTTTCATGCATTAAGACTTGGGAAAATGCTACTGCTTTTGTTAAGAGTGGAGATTAAGCTCTGAAGTCAGAGGCGTTGAATAGAGGAGGTGAATTACTTGCAAATTAAGTTGCCTTGCTTCTAACCACACGAAAGTGAAGGGATTTTATGGAAGAATGCCATTACTTCTCAGCAGATGCATGAAAGTGGCAAACTACATTCGGCGGTGCCTAAAAAGCACTTACAGCTATGCACGGCTCTTCACTGATCAGACGTCCCTTTCATTCATCATAATTCCGATAAGTGAGAGCTTAATTGTTTTATTCATATTTTACACAGAGAAAACGGAGGGTTAAATGGCTGCACCACTGCTTGTTACTTGAAAGGCCTTCAGACAGATGTATGTGCTGATTCTCCCACTAAAGCTCTTTGTGGTTTAGAATAATAACCTCAGTAAACTCAGCAACCCGAGGCTCTCAGTGTGGTTGAATTATAGTCTTTATAGATACCAAACCAATATACATCCGAATGCCTTGATTGTGTGGAGTAGCGCTGAACTTTACAGGAAGCTTTGTGGCTGAGTGCTCTGACACTGTTCGTGTACAACTTCTGTCTTCTTTAGGCAATGGCAGGCATTGTGGAAGTCACAGTATAGTATAATTTTAACTCACTGTTAGTAATGCATTTCACATTTACAGTTTGAACAGCGCCCCTCCGCCCTTCTTTTCTTTCTCTCTGTCTGTGTCTCCCTTTCTGTTGCTCTCTTTCTCTCTCTCTCTCTCGCTCTCTCTCTCACTAGACACACACAGAGCAGACACTGTCTTCCCCTCTAATTTAGCTTTCTTTATTTAGGAGTGAATAGGTCCTATGTGCTTGACAGTAGACACCAGAATTAATCTTTATGTAAAAAGAAAGGTGTTAATTAGTGTGGGGCGTTTCAGCTAAATTGACACATTACGTTTGGTAATGACTTTTTCTTGGACTCTACACTCCTTCTTGGCAGAGCCATTGTTTGCTGTGGAAGGTGACAATAGTTGGGGGAGACAGGTTGTGCTGCCTTGCCTTTATGTGGCTCCTCTGTTTTGATTGGCCAGGCAAGGCAAGCCACTTACGGTGGGTAGGGAAAGCTAGTAGTCTGCCCCCCATGAAATTGCCCCTGCGAAGAGCAAACATCACCGCAATCATAATCCCAGTTCAAATGTGACTCCGGAGAATAACACACTTAGCTGTGCTGTTCCCCAAAGCCCTGCTGTCTCGTTTAGAGGCCATCCCTCTCTCCCTCTTCACTCGTCATTATCAACCATTCATATTGCTACTTTACCCACGAAAACACAAGAGCATATGGCATCTTTATTGACAACCTGAGGAAGAGGACTTATTGTAGCATAGAGGGACATGGTGAGGAGATACTGTATGAGTGCAAGCAGGGGCGATTTTAGCATCTGGTCTTTAGGGGTGCCCGGCCCCCAGTGCTTATCACACAGCACTATTATTATATATAATATATTATTCATTTTGCACTGAGCCAGGGGCTGCCGAGCAGTTTCACGGGGGTGCCTTGGCACCCCAAAAAATGGTCTAGATTCGCCCCTGAGTGCAAGCCATATTTAATACCATTGCATCCTTCAAAGTTCTACTGATGTCCTTTTTTTTATCTAACCTTGTTTGCGATACAAGATTAAACTGAAACACTATCCCAAGGCCATACTTCTGTGTTACAACCAACAGAAGGGCCTGAGACGTATGGTATACCTGTCACTGAATATGAATGTGTAAAAAGGAAAACATATGGAACAGGCCAGGAAATGAAATGGTTGAGATTCTTTTAAAGGCCTTGAAAAAATGCTTACCGTTAGATGCCATTAAAACTTTAATGATTAACCTCATTTAGACAGAACCACCTCTATTTTGGGGGAGTGATTTTGGGGGCGTTGAGGGTTAATGCTTGTCACCAGGACCCAGCAGCCATATTCTCACGCCTCGGCAAGATGGGATGATTTATGAATCAGGACGTCTTAATAAAGCTGCCAAAACAAAGAAGCCCGGCGGAGACGAATTAGATCGGGGATGGGAGAGGGGGAGGGTGGCTGGGTGGCTGGGTGGCTGGGTTTGGAGGCAAGAGACCATCACCGTCAGACATCATTCAGACTAATCATCGCCCTGAGAGGACCATTAGCTGCAGACGGTCCATGAATATCTCACCAACTCAGACTTCTTCACATTACCCCCAACCTCCACAGCGTGTGGCTGGGGCCGGCGCTCTTGCTTAATGATAATTGTGGATGCTCCTCCATGCAGGGCCAATATCAAGGTGATGCAGGAAGCTTGGCAGGACTTGTTTGCATTAATTTAGAACATCAATGTTGATGTTGATGTTGTGTCCTGAGTCATTCTGATTTAATTTGTGTTAAACTTTTATCTAACGTGTGTGTGTGTGTGTGTGTGTGTGTGTGTGTGTGTGTGTGGTACCTGTAGACTTTTCCAGGAAACACAGACACGGACTCTGTGGTCTACTACAAACTACCGCACTCCATACGCACCCGTTTCCTCAGGCTGGTACCCCTGCAGGGAAACCCCAGAGGAGGCATTGGTCTAAGGGTGGAGGTGTACGGCTGCACATACAGTAAGTATTTCTGTATCTAAAATGTCTAACTTTCAAATTGCCTTATGCTGCCACAACACAGTCTAGACTGCAGACCTTTGTAATGCAACATGATGTACTGTAAGCAGTCTGAAAACCCTACTAGAACAGGCTCTACTCTGGTCTGGGGGATGATGCAACAAGCTAGTGTACAGTGCTAGAAAACTGTTGTGCTAGCCAACTTTATGCAATACAGGCCACATACATTGTACAGTATGTATGTATAAAATAATGAATGGATGAATGAACGAACAAATGAATGAACAAAAGATCAAAATGTTCAAAAACTGAACTGAGACTGATCTTCACACTGACATCCTCTCTGTCGTTTTACCTGTAGAGTCAGACGTGGCAGACTTCGATGGGCGCAGTGCGCTGCTCTACCGGTTCAATCAGAAGTCGATGAGCACGGTGAAGGACGTGATCTCGGTGCGCTTCAGGAGCCAGCAGGCGGACGGGGTACTGGTGCACGGGGAGGGGCAGCGGGGCGACCACATCACCCTGGAGCTCCAGGAGGGCAAGCTGATTCTACAGCTAAACTTAGGTGAGAGTGGTACGCTACCTGCCAAATGAGTCACCGCCATAAAGCTGATTCTACAGCTGAACTTAGGTGAGAGTGGTACGCTACAGTACCTTCCAAATGAGTCACCACCATAAAGCTGATTCTACAGCTGAACTTAGGTGAGAGTGGCATGCTACAGTACCTTCCAAAGTGAGTCGCCACCATGATGAAAGTCCATGCAAGTTGATTGAGTTGTGGCTAAGTCAGTGGCTGTGGCGGCTTCCTCCGCACGCCGCCGCTCTCTGAACCATTTCATTGCACTCTGACAGCTTTTCTTCTGTATACTCCAAGTCGAAGTATGGACGCCCATCAAATGTAAATTGCTCTTTCAAACATCCCAGCTCGCAAACATCGCAAACATACCAACTCGTTATTATGTTTTAACATACCCTAAGTTTTTTTTGTTACAGTTCCCCCTTTAAAACACACAGTAGCATTGGAAATGGATATTAACCTATATTAGGGTGACCAAACATCCTGTTTTCTGTTGACATCCTGTCCTGGCCGGCCTGGTTGTTTTTTACAAAGTAATGAAAGCATCCTGGTTTTCATTGTTTTTTATTTCATTTGTATTAGGAATGTATCCTTAACAAGATAACATAATTATTAAGGGAAAGGTGAACCTGGTTTTTGGTAATCAATATATGGTCACCCTAACCTATGTGTTTTGGGCTAGGCCCACCTGATGTTTTGCTGGGCCCACCCATTTTATGATTTCTGGCTACGCACCTGTGTAGCCAATTCTTCACCCAGCCCCATCTGCTGTCTCACAGATGACTCCAAGCCCCACGTAGGCAGCCCCCGCCCGTCCGTCACCCTGGGCAGTCTCCTGGACGACCACCACTGGCACTCCGTCCTCATCGAGCGCTTCAGTCGGCAGGTGAACTTCACGGTGGACCACCACACCCAGCATTTCCGGACCCAGGGCCACGACGACTCCCTGGATGTGGACTACGAGGTGAATACCTACCAAAACCTTTCACAGCCCCTTCCTGTGTGTGTGTGTGCTAGTAAGAAAAAAAAGTGTAGCCATGTTTATTTGGTGCCATTTTTTACCTATTAGGCTTAATAGGACAATTTGCGTGCGTGTAGTTGTAATGGTACAACATTATTATCAAGACGATGAAACATGATCACAACACTGTCAAAAAAAAATCAAAGTAGGCCTAATCGTTTTGTTTGTTTTTCTTTCATTTTTATCGATGCAACTTTTATTGAATTGGCTACACGACCCTAGCTGTGTAGGCTTGGCTGTAGCATTTTACGTGGGTTGTTCGAAATTAGCTTTTTAATGACAAATTCAGTGATTGATTTTATGCCTTTCCACCATAAGCAGCATTAGGGAATAAATCCCTCATTCTGTTTCCAAAGCAGGCTTATTCGTTGTGATAAGCCACTCAAAGGACACAGTTTACCCATTATCTCTCTTTCTCTCTCAGTCCTTTTCATCCTGGATTTGTTCTTGACATTTTTTCCCTTCTTTCGCCTCTCAGCTCCACACCTCCTTCAGAGATGTGAGATACACTTTTGCGTATCAGTGCCCTCTTAGGTTTTATGGGTTATTTATCAACTCAATTTGAAGTGACTGCTGATTTATTATGCAGCATGTCTTTCCCTCACCAAACAACTTAAATATTAACAGTTTTCTTGTGGCTGGCTTCAACCTTGACAGAAAATTGCTTCATGTGTTATTAACCAGCGAATTCTCAGTACGCCGAATGAGCACATTCCAAGACAGTACCTCAGAGAATGACGAACAGCAGTCTTGTAATTATAATGTAAACTTCAAGGCTGCCACTTTTGATGTAAAAGAGGTCAAAGAGAAAATCCTTGTATTTCTCAATGGCAGAATGCATGTAGCTGACTAAACAATTTCCGTGCTAAAAAATCCTATCCAGATTTTGACAGGTGAAAAAAAGGGTACATAAAGAAGAAATCAAGAATGTTCCTTAAAATGACTGACAGACAGACAGACAGACAGACAGGGGGTTGCAGTGGCAGAGCAAGCAAGAACATTTAAATGGTAGTTAAATACAGCCAGGACAAAAGATTTCAGTTAATTGCATCATAAGTCAGAGGCTGAAAATAGGTAATATAAGAAGTGACCCTGAGACTTTCAGGTAACATTAGGTGGCAGTGCTTCTAATATACCTGTGGGTTAGGATCTTCATCCGAATCGGCATTGTGAGAAGGGTCTGATGTGTGTGTGTGTTCTTGTGTGTGTGTGTGCATGTTTGTATATGTGTTTCTTTTACGCTTCACTCAAGCTCAGCTTTGGGGGAATCCCTTTACCTGGCAAGCCAGGCACTTTCCTGAAGGAAAACTTTCATGGCTGCATGGAAAACCTGTACTACAACGGAGTGAATATCATTGACCTTGCCAAGAGACGCAAGCCGCAAATCTACAGCACGGTAGGCATGCACTTTTATGTATACATACACATACTCTCACTCATGTGCAGTGGTGTCTGTGGTCTGTGGTTTAAATGTAATTATTATTTCTATTCCTCTGGTCTTTTAGTCTAAAGCGAACAAAACAACCAGAGTAAGTGGTGTCTGTGGTCTGTGGTTTAAATGTAATTATTATTTCTATTCCTCTGATCTTTTGGTCTAAAAAGAACAAAACAACCAGAGTAACTAACTGACCTCAGTATTTTTCTTCTATATATGGTCTTCCTCTCAAATAGCCTTAAAAGTAATGTGACCACATAACACAACCCTTGGTTCGTTACAACCCTAAGTTTTTAACGAATGTTAAGCACAATTAATTCTGTTACATTACCACTTGCTAATAGACTTTGAGATCCATTCCTAAAATGTAAATTATCTCTGTGAGTGTGTGTGTGTGTGTGTGTGTGTGTGTGTGTGTGTGCTTAAGTGAGCTGTGGCTAAAAACTTACCCTGTGTGGTTTTTGATTGCCTATGTCAGTTTTTGTCTAATTAGGGACCAAAGCAGGCAGCGAAGCATACAGGCCCCTTGCTTTCCTCCCCTCTCTTGTCAGGAACGCATAAAAGTGGGTGAAAGGATCTTATCACAGCCCCCCCCACACACACACACACACACATGCACACACTGTCGGCATTACCAACTAGATCAGTCTCCCCTTTCCGTCCATCATAAATAGTTCTCTTGTCAGAGGCATCCTGACCTCAGCCGACATCTCCCGTCAGTCAAAGTATGTCGTCCTAATCAAGACTTTAAGGTTTAGTGCGCTTTTTAGTAAATGGAACAATTAGCGAGAAGGCAAGTCCCAGTGCTTCCTCTTTGATCCATTGAACTGAAAAAAGCTATTATCGCTTAAAGAGAAAATGTGTGTGCATATTTCAAATTTGTATGATAAAAAAGCACAGTTCATAGTCTCTCTCTCTCCTTCTCTCTCTCCCTCTCATTCTGTCTCTCTCTGTCTCTGTCTCTCTCTTTCTCTCTCTCTCTCTGTCTCTGTCTCTCTCTCTCTCTGTCTCTCTCTCTCTCTCTCTCTCTCTCTCTAATGGCCTAATGGTATAATATTACAGACCATCACCGATATCTTTTTTACTGTGAATCTTTCTAAAAACAAATGACAAAAAATTCTCACGGATACACTATAACGTGCCTTGGCAGTTATGGTAGAGGAATGGAATAGAGAGGTAAGCAAGTTTGACTGACAAATTAATTGGATAGGCAGACCAGCAATTGCAAGCACTTATGTTTATTATTCTTTGTAATCATTATAATCCATTGAGTCCTCACCTCCACGCAGTGACAAGCTCTGTGTGTGTGTGGCCATTTCATGTTTGGCTCTGAAAACCGTGGTGATCTAGAAGCGAGAGAGAAATGATCTGGTGTCAGTCAAACAGAAAGCTAAGTGAGAGGTGCTGTTTTTTATTAGAGGTCTCTGAGGACTCGGCAGTATTTCAGGATGCCTTTTATCACAGAGAGCCTGTCTTGACAGGCATGCCTACCCTTTCATTTCCTCCCTCGTCCCCATTTAATTTCCCTCCTACGGATCCCCATTTGCACCTTTTTTTCCCATGAGCGTGTTGCTTTTTTGTCCTCATGTCTACCTTTCTCGCCCTCCCCAGGGGAACGTGACGTTCCATTGTTCCGAGGCTCAGCCGCTCTCCGTGACGTTCCGCAGCGAGGACAGCTTCCTGACGGTCCCCGCCGACCTTGGGACGGACATCTTCTCGGCGCGCCTGCAGATGCGCACGTGGAACCAGGAGGGGATCATCGTCATCGCCCCGTTGGCGTGGGAACCGCAGCTGCGCCTGTACCTGCGGCTCGTCTTAGAGCTTCAGGGGGGGCGAGTGCTGCTCTCTATCGACAGCCTCGACGACCCCCCCACGCTGATGTATTCAGGTGAGAAACAGGCAGAGAAACACAGTCAATAAAATATTCATCTTGATAATACATTTTTTGGCAACACTTGGTCACACTGGTGACTTTGTAAAATCGTGCTGTTGTAAATGCACTCAAGCAAGATTATAGGCTAGTCGTAAAGCTTTATCATGTTCGACATGATTTTCTATAACTGTCCATAAATGTTTCATATACACTGTAAGTTAATTTTATATATAAAATGTCATAAAGTTAAAATCTCAGTCATTATACTGCTGTGCAATACTATGCATGAAAATAGTGACTGGCATGGCAAAAAGACTGGCATTAGTATTAAATTGCATGAAATTGACAAATATGTTTACAATATTAAATATTACACTATAAACACTTGTATTCATTACCATAAATAAACATGAATACTTACTGTACAGTATATAAGGCTACATTGTGTGAGTGAAATGGTGACATACTGAAGTCACAGCAATAATTAATAGGAACATCTGGACTAAGGTCTAACCTCAAGGCACACTTACTTATGTACAGTGTAGCACTATGCATGAAAACAGTGACTGGCTTGGCAAAAGACTGCCATTGGTATTAACAGCATAAAATTCACAAATATACAATTACCAGTGTATGACCTGAGACATATTTTATCAAAACACCATAAAATAAACATAAATGCATACATAAGACTACATTATGTATGTTTCAAAGGTAACACACTAAAGTTAAAGCAGCATCTTTAATAGGAAACGTGTCTTGGCCGAGGCCTTATCTCCAATGGCCACAGTCAGTCAATGCATCTGTGTCGTGTCTTGCATCTCTTAGAACAGACAGTGAGTGACGGGCAGTGGCACTCTGTGAGGGTGGAGATGAAGGACGGCCAGGTGTCTCTGACCATAGACAACCAGAGACCTGTCATCTCCCAGACCAAGCACCGCGTCTCCAGCCCCAAAAGGCCGTCCATCTTGTCGTTCGGGGGTAAGTGTGACTCCTCTTGGTACTGCATGGTGTCGTCCACATTGTTGACACAAATACATCTGTCAGAGTAAGACGTTTACAGACTTTCAAGGGGCAGAGCGCTATCAGTTGTTAAAAAAGGAAGTGTTCTAAAAGCTGCTTTTAAGGGTTTCAGTTTTGAAATCTACTGGTGTTGAAAGTGAAGGTAGGTGTAGGGAATTCACGGCTGATTAGTCTTGCCTAAATGTTTGCATTTCCTTCAATATCGAGGTCATGTTTTCGCTTCGGTTTATTAGTTTCTCTATCTGTTTGCCAGCAGGTCTGCTCAAAAGAACATGAGCTATTTTCACAAGACTTTACTGGAGAAGAGCAACATGACCCATGGAGGACCCCATTACATTTAGCAGCATATCTAAATCACAGGGGCAGATCCACAAAATACATTTTCCCTTTTTTTTGTAAGAGGCAAGGCATTTGGTTTGCTAGTAGTCTCTCCACATGCCCCTTAAATTCTTTTTAAAAACAACTAGGGGAGCATTCAGTTCCTTTAATTTTCTATTAACAGATAGAGCACCCATACTCGTTTGTGTTGTTGTTGTTGTTGTTGGTGATGATGTGTGAGCCTAGTGTGATTATGTTATGCAAGAAAACATCTTCCTAAATCTTTTCTCAGTATTTTGTATTTTTGATGCAGAAATGTTGCATAGTGGCAGTTATTAGTTTCATAACAAGCCCCTTGGCAGTTGGTAGAGAACACCATAGAAAAAATAACATAACATAATGTATTCCGCTCTACAATCCTACCTCCTGAATTCTGAAAGTTTGAGTCATTGCTTTTGAACTCCTCCCCCATCATCTTTCAATTTTATCACAGAAAAGTCTTCTGTAATCTTACTACACTCTACAGCTCGAGACTTACCAGAATCTGTTTGCCTGTATTTTTTGTTGGGGAGTCAACATGACTGTTTTCTTAATACTCCCGTTCAAAGAGCCCATGGGAGATTAATTTGCCAAATACCTACGCGGTAGGGAAGTTGCTTGGAGGGGGAAAAAAATGTAATTACTGCTGAGAAAGACATACATTCCTTCGTGTGCCATTTACGGTAATCGCTGGCCTGAACCTTCACCACGAAAAAGTAAGGCTTTTAAATCCTCCAATTCAGACAGCTATCTTAGGAGACAAGACAATTCTGCTAAGATGTTCTAAGCGGCTTTGTGCGACACTTCCAACAGAATTTAATTTTGGAGAGTCGAGGCCATTGCTAAAATCTTGTTTGCTTCAAGGGTGTATTCATTTATTTCCCTTCACTTTATATAGTAAAAAAACGATGACAGAGCCCGTGTTTTTGTTGTTGTTGTTGTGTCATTCAAGGATGTGTCACGTCCTTACCCAACCTTGTCTGCGAGAGTGGTGCCGTGGGATTCCAGGGCTGCATGCGCCTTATGTTTGCAAACAATTTCCCTGTCAACCTGCTCCACGTGCAGCAAAGGACGCTGGGAAACCACAGCCAACTAGATTTCGACGTCTGTGGCATACGAGACAGGTGAGGGATGTCTAAACCCAGCTGACATGACAGTGAGCTCCTTTTCCTCATTCCTCAACAACTCCTCAACAACCCACTTACTTCCACACCAAATCATCTGCTCCGCTCTGAGTTTTCAAAAGATCGGTGAGCCTCATTTCTAAGCCTTATTTGCTAGTGGTTGAACTAAACATGGCTGATCTTGTTTGAGGTAGAAGATTGTAATCAGAGCTGACTAGCTGTCAATCAGCGTACATCACAGGAGCCAAGCAGGCAGAGGGTTGCAGAGGTCCTGATTTTAGCTCAAAGTCAACAGAGGTCGCTGTCCTGAATTTAGCTCAAAGTCAAGCGAACTATCGCTCATGTGGTGATTGTGAGTGTGTCCCCGTGTCTCAGGTGCACGCCTAACTACTGTGAGTACGGAGGGCAGTGCTCCCAGAGCTGGAGCCAGTTCTACTGCAACTGCTCGGGGACAGGATACACAGGAGCCACCTGCCACATCCGTAAGTCTAGAGTGCATTTAAAAGCTGATCCTTCTGTATTATTATTATTATTATTATTATTATTATTATTATTATTATTATTATTATTATTATTATTATTATTATTATTATGTTGTTGTTGTTGGTGGTGGTGGTCGTGGTCGTGGTGTTATTATCATTATTATTATTATTATTATTATTATTATTATTATTATTATTATTATTATTATTATTATCCAACTTGTCATTTGTCTTTGGTGTCATTTGTTTCTTTAATTGTTGCTTGTTATTTTTGGTGGCTTTTATTGCATGAACGGAAAATCAGGGCATTGCTGCAAAAGAGCTTAACGCTCGCTCAGTCCTTTTTGCCTGACTAAACAATGGTTGATGATGATGAGGAGAAAGGATGGCATCTGCCACATGGTTTATGCACACATTCTGTGGGATCTCTTGCTCTTGTTTTAAGATTTGTTGTAGACTCAAGTGCTTTCAGTGACAGATTCAGTCTGGTGTTGAGGTAGCCCTTTTAAAGTTGGACAATATTGGGTTACACTTTATTATAACTGTCCCTTGTATAGTGTTAGTACTGTGTAATAAATGGTAAAGTAACATGTAACAATATGTACTTACATTGTATTTCATGGTTAGGGTTAGAATCAGGGTTAGTATTAGGTATGTACAGTGTAACTACACAGTGTTGTATGCTGTTACATGTAGATACACTTAACAAGGGACTATAAAATAAGGGTTATCATTAAAGTTAAACTGTTGTCAGAGATGTTGATGATGATGTACTACATAGTTCACTGTGATTTGCTGAGCTGAATGGCTTGGTTGGTGGGGCTTTTATGATATTCTATATTCCTCTGTAGATATTCTGATTATGTAAAGCATGTGAAACAGACAAAAACACAGGATATTGAATTTGCTATTATTTTAATGTTATCTAGCGATACATCTTATCTCACAGGGGGGACTCGTTCCAAAGCCACATCAGAGAGGAGGCTAATTTCAGTCGATATTCATTCATAACAAAGGTTGTTTTTTTCAGTCTTGCCGTGTAATGGATCGTGCCCATCCAAAACATCAACCAATTTGAATTTCAAAAGCACACACACACACACACACACACACACACACACAAAAGAAACAGAAGTATCAAAAGTTCACAACCGAATTGTTCCAGCCAATTGTTCCATCTCTTTCACAATGTAAAAAGAAATGTTTTAGTGCACTTATAAAGCAAGCCCCCTTAAAGGGCGCTTTGTTCTAGTCAATGCACTGAAGTGACTGCAGCCACTCCAGCAGGGCTGTAAAGAGAGACATGTTTAATCAAGAGATTACTTTAATCAATATGTGTGTTTGCCGCCAATGTTCTCTCAGCTGCGGGAGCACGCTTGTTTTCTCCTGCTAAGCTCCAGACAGCTAACACCCCCCACCCCCAACACTCACATTCACACATTCACACACACACACACACACACATACACACACACACACACACACACACACACACACACATACGCACACACACACACACACACACACATTCATACACACATACACACACACACACACACACACACACATACGCACACAGACACCCACACCCCCACACACACATATATACACCCACACACTCATACACACACACAGAAAGAAGACCAGGATCGGCCACGGTCCATCAGGAAGATGCATCACATTACAGGGCGCGGAGAGAGCGAGAGAGGGAGGAAGGGAGGGAGGGTGGGAGGGAGGGCGAGTGGGTGGGCGAGAGAGCGGGGCAGCAGGGGGGGCGGGAGTGGGGAAATAGAAGTTTTCCATTACTTCCCCCCACAGCGCCGCCACCCATGCAGTAAAGACCGGCAAACCCCGAGCGCAGGAGGAAAGAAATTAGCAAAGCGTCTCCTCAGGGCTACTGCTGCTGCTGCTGCTGCTGATGGCACTCGTCTGAGAGGAAGAGAGGAGGAGGAGGAGAATGAGAGGAGGAGGAGGAGGGCAAGAGAGGAGGAGGAGGAGGGCAAGACAGGCTGATAGGATAGCAAGAGCAGGACGACAGGATGGCAAATCAATGAGGGTTTACTGCTGTTGAAGCTGGCAGGGGGTTTTTCGCAAAGGGAAAAGTTAACAAAGACTGCTTCCTGTTTGTTTTTTACACACACACTCAAACACAAACGCGCACACACACACACACACACACACAAACACACCTACACACACACACACACACACATACCTATACACACACTCACAGATATATATGTATGGTATATACTCATAAACAGGCACACACACACACACACACAAACGCGCACACACACACACACACACACACAAATAACCCCCTCCACACACACACACACACACACACACAAACAAAAACACACCTGTGCACAACATGAGCCCAGCCGGGTCTGATTGGTTGCTGTTCCTTCATGTCAGTGTTTTTGGGAAAGCAGCGACAGTAGGCTGACAGGAAGGTTAACCCAGTTGCCCTCCGACTGAGGCGAACACATTTCACATCAAAGGGACGTCAAAGGATGTTACGTTTTCTTCCCATTAGATTCTGTTCACACCTCCCGATTGACAGCTGAGGATAAAATGGCTACGCCAGAGGGATGTAATGAGTCATGTTATCGTTTCCGCAGCTCTGTACGAACGGTCGTGCGAGGCGTACCGCGATAAAGCTGACCCCACGGGCACCTACACCCTCGACCTGGACGGGAGTGGACCACTGGAGAGCATGCAAGTGACATGCAGCCAGACAGGTAAAAACATACACACACATACACACACATACACACACATGCACATAAGTAGTTTGAGTGCTCCTTTAAATACATACTGTACTCTGACACACACACACATACAAAACACATGCACCCACACAGACAGACAGACACACACACACACACACACACACACACACACACACACACACACACATACACAGGTTGGACTCACAGGGTATCCCTCTGAATATATACACTGACAGCCACACACACACACACACACACACACACACACAAAATAGAGTCATCCATACACACATATCAACACACACAAAATCTTCATAATACACACACACACACACACACACACAAAATAGAGTCACCCACACACACCCACACACACCCATCAACACACACAAAATCCTCATAATACACACACACACACACACACACACACACACACACACACATTTATACAGATAAATGGATTGCAGAGGGCTGTGCATTCAGTAATGGTAATTAAGCACTCCAGACCTCCTGGCTACTCTGCTTTTAAAGGCCATTGATCACCACCAGAGCCCGTTGACCCACTGTGAATAGCAGGAAACCTGGCTACTTAGCCATTTAGCATGTTCCAAAGCACAGCAAGCAGACACAAACACAAAACACACACAACCTCTGCATTACCATCACGATTTATGTTGTATGCTGTAGTGTTTGACTATGCACACAGTCATATTTAGTAGTTAGAGAAATGTTTTTTTGTGCCAGATTGCCTTGGTGTGTATGAATTGTGTACTAAGTACATAATCATAAGAGCAAATAGCAAACAAATCACTC
>CM059275.1:25837823-25900323 GCA_030347295.1 Setipinna tenuifilis | reverse complement strand
CTGGGGGGGCTTTCTGCCCGGGGTGCAGCAGTGCTCCTGCAGCCTGGAGGGGAACTGCATGGACATGAACTACTTCTGCAACTGTGACGCCGATCAGGACACATGGTAATTTTGACCCCATTACCAAACATCTTAGATTCTCCCTCCCTCAGCATTTACTCTGCCATTACTCTCTTCTAGCGTATGCACAGGCCTTATTAGCCTTTTAAGGGTGTGCGTTTTAGACACACACATGCACACACACACACACACACACACATAGATACATACATACATACATACATACATACATACATACATACATACATACATACATACATACATACATACATACACTTATTTCTGATTATCACTAACCCATGCAAGTTGTGTGTAGTTTTTTTTCTAAACTGTTTTTGTTTAGTCTTAAAATGTAACCAACTTTTTTTATTTATAATGTGGTTTTCGTTAATGCATCTGTCTTTGGATTTTCATTGATTCTAGAACTGAATGTGTGTTAGAACAACGTAAGATTCTAAAATTCCACATTATGTTCTATGAAGCCCAACATTCTTTAGAACTGTCATCCTCCTCACTTTTCCTTCACATTGGTGTGACAGTTTACCCTTAAAGGTCAACAGTAGCTGAAGAAGAGGCTGGTCAAATATACCAGCCAAGGCCATAGCCATAGCCAGGGGGGGGGGGGGGGGGTTAGGAGAATTTTTAGACATTTTAACATTGGCAGGGGGCCCTTGGAGTACACTATTCATATTATTATTAATAATACCAGGGACAAAATTTGCTTTATTTCCCATAGAGTCCAACATTGACTGGCTGCACCCCTGATACCAGTGGTCTCTCAGGGTCAGAAATCAGAACTTTGCAGTAATGCATAATACCGGACTGACTTCTAGCTGAGCTTGCTAAATTATAGTGTCCTTAAAGGAACTAGAGTGCTAGTTACTTCACAGTTTTTACAGTACAGTTCAGTAGTGTGCTGATGTGGTTGAAAAACAAGTAAATAATAGCTCTATATAAAACTAATGAATAATTTGCTGCAGTACAGAATGTCCTTGCATATGCAACACATACAGTACACCGATTAAAGATGAGCTCTCAAAACTATGTCATGACACAAAACAGTAGGCTGTCTCCCCAAGACATCGATAGATATTTTTAAAACACCGCCTGGAAGGCTGCTCGAGCTGTACTCATTCTCAGGCATACGCAGAACTTTATACAGTCTGTGGATGGCAACAACGAAACCTGCACTCTCCATATGTGAATACCGGATAGGCACAGATGGAGAAAAAAAAAACCATGTATATCCCAGGATCCGCGTCACTTTCATTCTTTTCTTTCCATTTCAGTTGGTGTCCCACCCACTATACCGCTGCCCTGCTTTCCTTTTATACCCTTTATTTTCACTGTGTCTCACTCTCGCCCTCTCTCCCACTCTCACTCTTACTTTCTATCTCTATCTCTCTTTCTCTTGCTCTTTCTTGCTCTCTGTCGTTTCCTCATCCCCAGGGTAAATGATACTGGCCTGCTGTCTTACAAAGACCATTTGCCCATGAGAGAAATTGCCATTGGCGACACAAACAGGACCGGCTCTGAGGCGGTGTTCAAAATTGGACCGCTGCGTTGCTACGGCAACAGTATGTTATTTTCATCACACCTGACACTTGGAGAAATAATACCAGCCACCTCCAACAATTTCTGTGTGCATGTGTGTGTATATATATTTTTTTTAAAATAAAGCAACGCTCAGCAAATGTCACAACTGTTTATTTCTCTCCTCGGCTCACTCGCCCAGGGTTCTTGTGGAACTCGGCGTCCTTCTATCAGGAGACGTCCTACCTCCACTTCCCCCCTCTTCAAGTGGAGCTGGCCCTCGACCTCTCACTCTACTTCAAGACCAGCACCCTCTCGGGGGTGTTCCTGGAGAATCTGGGGGTCCAGTCCTTCGTCAGGTTGGAGCTAAGCTGTGAGTCAGCATGATGAACCAGTAGCCAACTGTTTATGAAATGGGCGAACTGCAGACTGCAAAGCACTGGCTGGGTGCACTGTAAACCCGGATTGTCAATACAACTCAAAACTTTTGATGTAACTGATTACGTCAATAGTTTTGAGTACATTAACTATATATTTTAATTAAAGTTAATTTAAAAGTTTAAGTACAAAATGCATGTACTTAAACTTTTAAATTAACTTTAATTAAAATATATAGTTAATGTACTCAAAACTATTGACGTAATCAGTTACATCAAAAGTTTTGAGTTGTATTAACTTATCCGGGTTTACAGTGTGGATGTGGGAGGGAGTGATAAAGTGCACATGGTCATGATCATTAGAGTGTGGACCATAAACATGGGCACACAAGAACACGAGAATGACCATGAGAACTTGGCAGTGAACATGAGAACATAAAGATGAACATACTGTACAACACTAAAGGAGACCTCAGAGTGAACTTTAGTGTGAATGTTTTAAAGTGTCTAGCCCTAGTATATTTTAATTCACAGCCAATTATTGTATTTATCAGCTGACTGGTTATTTTGTAGAGATGCTTGACAGATTCTTGTGGTTGAAATTTGCTGGCAGTTCCCTAGTGCACAACAGAGTGAACAGGAACTCCCTCTCTGATCTAAGTTTAATTAGCATCAATGCCAGCACACAGGTAGCGGATGTCATGTTCAAAGGTCACTGCAATGCTTCTTTAAACTCCACCAAAATTTAAATGAAAATCTATTCAGTAAAGGTTAGCTTGTGTCTGTGCCCTTTCTCCCTTTCCTCCATTCCTCCACCGCCTGATGTTTCTCCTCGTCTCTGTCTGTGTTCAATCTTTTCTTTCGTTGTCTCACCCTTCACCTTGTCACCCACACAGCTCCTTCCTCTGTAACGTTCACCTTTGACCTCGGCGACGGGCCCGTCCGTCTCACCGTCAGCTCCCCCGTTGCCCTGAATGACCGGCAGTGGCACCGCGTGCGTGCGGAGTGGAACGTGAAGGGCGCGTGGATGCAGGTGGACCAGCTCCCCCCGCGTCACATCAGCGCACCCCCAGAGGGTCACCTTCACCTGCAGCTCAGCGGGCAGCTGTTCGTAGGTAAAGACCTGTCAGTACCAGGAACACCTCTCTAACTCTGCTATCAGTGTATTACATTGCATGACTTTCAAAAGACCTAAGTTGTCGGCTATTACTATAGATATATAGCTCCTGGTTCCCCATCATCAGGCCAGAACTGAAGAAGTCTTTTGGATGAAAGGTGAAATGTCTTTAAAGGTGAACTTTCATCGGTATTTTTATTCATATTTCTGTGTCGCCACTATGGTTGAATGCATTGTGCGTCATTTCTGTGAAAAATTATGTCCTAGTTCTCTTGCTTGACGCTGTTTTCTGTAAGCTAGAACAGGTCTAGTGGTTGAACGACTGGCTTTTCCGGTGTCCCTCGTGAATATCCATGACGTGTCAATAAGGCACCTCTGATTGGGCAAATTCGCTGTCTTTCGCTCACCTAGCTGCTGTCCACTGTTCTTCCTCTGGGATGTTGGCGTGCCATACATGGCTCCGGGCGGGGCTTACGACCTAGTGACGTAGATAGGTTTAGCCTGCTCTGGTCCACTCGTTCTGGTTAGCTCGACCCTTCAATGACCAGTAAAACCATGAGGATCGAATTTCACGTCTTGGAGTGCTTCGTGCATATACTGCTTGTTGTGACCCACCACATTTTAGCGGAAGGACCCCTTTAAGCTCCAAAAGAAGTCCAGTTGCTTACAAATGAGCTCTTTTGACTACCATGACTTGGATGAATGAGAATCCATAAAGACATAACATGACATTACATTATACTTAGCAGACTTACAATATATTACACTTGGCAGACATAATTTGAAAAACATTATACACAGTATATTCTATATATGTAAGTGTATATACTATTCAGACCCCCCCCCCCCCGCCTCTGCATTTTCCCATCCATTAATTGGTAAAAGTTAGAAATAACTACTCCCTATAAAAATGTATAAATGTATTTGTTAACTCCTTTTAACACTTATCATTTGTTAACCTTTATTTTCACATTATTTATCATCAATAAATTATTTATAAACATATTTGTACTCTGTATGCTTGTGGTTTGGCTCTCTGTATAAAAGAAGATAGACAGCCAACAGATAAGCAATCCCAATATAAATATGTTTATGAATGATTTATTGATGAGAACTAATGTTAACATAAAGGTTAACAAATGATGAACTAAGTGTTAATTAAGAGTTACCAAATACAGTTATACATGATTTATAGAGAGTAGTTATTCCAAAGTGTTACCCATTAATTAATAGTGGCACACATACGGCACAATGAGTGAACATACTCACCTAAAGTGGAGGGCTGCTGCTGCTGCTGCTGCTGTGGCTGGGGAGAAGTGAGAGATTAGGAGTCTTGCTTAATGTCACCTCAGCCACGGATGTGGACATGCAGAGCGATGAGAAACCACTTCCTCTGCCCACATTTTTCCCACTGGTCAGGGATTACGTAAACTCGGTCACAAGTCAGAAGGAAGAGGTGTACTTGTGTACAGTATACATTCACTTATACAAAGATTCTACAACACAGTAACTCAACCATGCCCAGAGTACAGAACATGGACCAGAGATGACCATACTCATGTGTGGTATGAGTATAATGTACCTAGTATGAGTACACCCTTAGAGTTGCTATCAGCGATTTTAAGTGTTTTGTATAAAGACGTTTAACAGTTCTTGTAATATGCAGCTAATATCTTCGCATGATCCACTAGTTCTCTATTCCCTTTCCAGGCAGTAAAATGCCTGTGTTGTTATGCTGACTACACTCTGTGAACTAAAACAATAACAAACGATATGTGGGTAGACTTCCCCTCGAACATCAGGGACCCCTGAAGGGAAGTGTGAGGTACTGTACCTCTCCTGCATCTTTTATTTGGTTTTATTTGGAGTAGATATAAAATTCACTGTACAGGACACAAAATATCTGCTAAGAATTTTAAACATAAGCAAACAAGCATTGCTGATAGCACATTTAGGCTTTTTTTTCTATCAGCCTCTGGTAAAGGTGTTCTCATAGATGCCTTTTGATGTCTTGGCCCTATAGCCATTTTTCTCATCAGAAAAACTAAAATGAGTTTTTAACCTTACACAAACTCTTATCAGTAAATGGATTGTTCCCAGTCTACCTCAAACCTATAAGGCACCTATCTCCTAAGCTAGTGCACACTTCTCTGTTGCCATGAAGCTGACATCCTGCCCAACAGGTGTGTGTTAATAGCTCAAGCCAGACAGCACAGGTGGCATGAGGGTTTACCACCGACACTCAGGCCTGCCAGGAATGTGTCTGCTGTCAGGTAGAGCACAGACCTACCACACAGCAGCAGCATGGGCCTCTATTTAGAGATCACAATCACAGCTCCGCTGGTGGAAACGATATGTGATATCCTTGGAGAGGAGAGAGGAGGAAGGCAAACTAGTCATTGCAGAATGGCTTTCTTTGCCTTTGATAATGCATTGCTGACACACACACACACACACACACACACACACACACACACACACACAGAGTCGGTGGCATTGCACACAGTGTCTGTTCTTTGATGGATGGTACTAAAGAGCAAGAACATCCTGGTGAAAGAAATGTGTCCTCTGCCTGGTTTGCCCTCACAACTGAGTGCTTCGGTGTTTGATAAGTGTGCTACTCCTCTATTGAGGTGTCACGAAAATGTCATTAATGTGTGTCAATCAGAGGCTTGGAATGGATGCTTTGTTTTTCGGAGTTTGTGATATTCTTTATGTTGGCTCATTTAGTTCAAACACGCATCCACCCACTCTCTACAAACTCAGCTGAAACGAGTGACGAGGACGAGGAGTGTGGAGAAAGCTCTTGATCATTTTCGCAGGGCCCAAGGTTTATTTGTGTGAGTGCAAACAGGGATGCCATCTATGGGATGTAAGATCTCTTTTTTTTACCCACCGCTGTAAATTTCCCCCCAGCTCATTTCGAAGAAAAGTCTGTAGCAGCAAACAGCCAAAGAAGCCGTTCGCACACTTTAGCTTACTGGCAAAAGCTATTGAAGTTACAGTCATGGAAATTTTGCTGCTTTCTAGGCTCAGTGTAAGGGCGAATATGAAGAGCTCAAGAGATTCAGGAAGCTGTTTGTGAATGTGTACTCACACACGCATCCACACACACACACACACACACACACACACACACACACGCACACACCAGATAGGAAACTGCACAGAAATAAGAAGTGAGATTCACACCACATTTTGTTGATCGTAGCGAAGCCTTGAAGATGAAACTGTGTAGAGAAAATAATCACCAGAGAGATTGTAAAAGTCTTGAATTTATTCAGCTGGAGCTTGTGATAAAGAAACATACACATGCCCGAGACACTGCAGCAAACAGAACCGCACCTCGTGTAGATGCGGGTCGGATAGTGTGCTGCTGGACAGGCCTGCTGGGACCCCTTCACTTTGATGGGAAGATCAAGAGGCCTGGCTGGATGCTAATGCCCATGGGCTAATAGCAATGCTTGGGGTAGAGCCAGCACAGGACTTGTGAATCTTGTGTCAGAAATATATTTTTTAATATATATTTTTTTATTATTACTAGTTTATTTATTCATTTATTGTGGAAAATTGGTATGTGTTGTCACATGTCATTATTTCCCATATTTATTTATTTATTTATTTATTTATTTATTTAACAAAGTACTAAAAGCAGAGTTAAAAATTCAGCTTCACAAGAGTCTGTTTGATATTTGAGCTCAGTAGCCAATCCAATTACCGCCCTGCCATTTGTGCTGTCATAACGCAGTGTGGATTGGCTGGGGTTGTTTATAGGCCAGTCTGCACCATTATATTTGATTCCACTGCTGCAGAACAAGAACTGTGTGTGTGCCTAGCTGCCAACACTGTTTTTCCCTGGGTTTCTCCCGTATTTCAGACCAATCCCCCACCCCCTCGCCCCCTCCGGTTTTGTCATTTCTCCCAGTAATCTGACATAATTTACAAGGTCCCGACGTCAAATAATAATTCTACAGACATGAATAATGAAATCATGTTGGCTGATGTTCTCCGGTTGCCAGAAATCATGTATGTATGAACGTTATTTTGTCTTACACGATAAATAACCTGTATTTCCAGCCAATTTGTCGACTAGGCTGCCTGGCAATCCTGTATTACCCTGTAATACCCTACCTGGCAACCCATACATAATTGTCTTAGTTGATCTCTGCGCAGGCCACCGATGTACACAAAGTTGAAACTAAAAAGGGCATTAGCGCTGCAGCTAAAGGCAACAGTGGTCCAGCTAAGAAGGTCAAACATATCTGCCAGTTTCAGACAATAATACTGTATAAATATTTGTCTATCACTCTATAAGAGGTGCAGTGTGGATTTTAGTAGTGGGGCTACGCAATGTGCTGTAATGTTATAAATGACATTAGCAAAGTGAAAAATAGCCTGCATACATGATCTGTTCAAAGAACTGGGGGCACTCCATACCCTGCATCCAATGCCTATGTCACCCCTGCTTATATACACATAACCATCATTTAAAATCCACATTTGCCCACTTCTACCCCCATCAAAACTCCACACCCACAAACCCACCGCTGCCGCAAAAATTGAATGTTGGTTGTTGCTACTCAAATGTTGGCAGGTATGTGTGTGTGTGTGAACACCAGAGAGGACCACAGGAAGCAGCTTACTGAATTTGACCAAAAAAAAAATGTCAGAGGATTAGAATTGCTAATTTATGGTTTTTATATCCCCTTATTATTGTGTTCCACCACAGATCTGCCTCAGAAAGAAAACACATCAAAACAAAAACTATTGACAACTCAACAGGACCGTTTGCTATTATCCTTTCTGGAGCCTCTGCTCACATTACATTATTATCGACAGCTATCCTCAGCTAGATGTTTTTGTTTTTGGCAGGTTTGAGGATCAAATAATTGAAACTTTCATCACAACAAATACTACCATACCAAAATGTGTGAATATAAAAACTATATTTTTGTAACATTAGACATTTACGTACATCCTGTCTACTACTTTTACTGAATGATGATCTAAATATAGCTCCACACCTGTCTCTTCTTTGTAACAGGTGGGACGGCCTCGCGCCAGGGTGGCTTTCAAGGCTGTCTGCGTGCTTTGACCTTGAATGGCGTGTCTCTCGACCTTGAGGAGCGAGCCAAGACGACCCCGGGCGTGTCTCCCGGCTGTCCGGGTCACTGTAATGGCGACAGCGTCTGTCACCATGGCGGCAGGTGTGTGGAGGAGAGAAACAGCTATGTGTGTGACTGCTCGCAGACAGCCTATGGTGGGCCCCACTGCAACACAGGTAAATAAACTCTAATGTGTGTGTGTGTGTGTGTGTGTGTGTGTTTGTGTGTGTGTGGGTGGATGTGTTTGTGTATGTCTGTTCACACCTAACATATGGTATTTTCACATAATCAAGTGTCACATTTACAGCATTCAAGTCACATATCGAGCCTACAGCTTACGTTACGTTACGTATGGCTCATGTAATGTATGGCTTTGTGCAACAGTTTATAAAATATGCTTCGACAAACAAAAAAAGTGCTTTTGACAGTTTCTATTAGTGTAAGCAAGGAAGGAAGTTTCTCCGTCAGCACTGTGACTTCAGAGAAGTAAACACACACACACACACTAGTTCTACAAGCTGTATTGTTGACACCTAGATTAACATTCTTCTGAATTAAGTTGTGTATACATGCATGCCCTCATGCACACGAATATGAATAATATAACAGATTAGCAAGCACACATCAGTGGCAAGACATAACAGCGCACACAAAAATACTGCAGCTGCCAGAGCAGTGTTGCGAAGTTCAATCTGCATACCATCCCCCCCACCCCACCCCCCACCAAAAAAACGGCTAAATATATAAATAAATTAAATAAGATGGCTTAAAAAGTGAACTTCTCCTCTGCTGAATGATCAAACTGTGTGGAGAAAAAATGTTTCAAGTGTCTGTCTGTGTGAGCATGGTAATCCATAAGAACAAGGGGATGCAGTACATTTCCTCGCTGCTAAATGCGCTCGCGCTCTTCTGTTGCGAAGCGCTGCCTTCGTCTGCCAAGCTGAATTTCATTAGCGTGGGTGTTCAGAGTCAGGCCCTCCCACAAGTCTGTCAATCTAACAAGCAAAGCATTAGCCGAGCCCTGAATACGATTTAGAGGGAGTTCTTGGAAACTGTACACACACAGGCGTACACACACACACAGACACTCATACAAGACACACGCACACACACAAACACTTACGTACTTACACACACTGACAAACATATACACACTGACAAACACACAAACACACACACACACACACACACACACACACACACACACCCTCACAAACATAAACACACACATGACTACTCTCACACACACAAACATTAATACAAACACACACACACACACACACACACACACACTCAACCTCAGACCATTTTAAACTTTAAATGCAGAAGGCACAGAATGAAGACAAAGGAGCATTAATGTCCCGGAGATTGAGCTGTAAGTTGATTCCACGTCGAGTCAGAAATCATTTAGAGGCTGGCAGTGAAATGCTAATGCCCTCGGTGCTGGGGATGATTAAAAGTGGAAGGATTTGGGTTTGGAGCCCCCGCCAGTTCAACTGCTGATCTGCCTGAATTTACATAAATATATGGGTTTTTTTTGTTTGTTTTTTTTAAAAAACTTATTCTCTTGCACATTGTGATTCGAAGCCCATGGTGTATAAAGCTTCTGTATGGCTGTGCATATTTGGTATATATTGTTATTTGCTATGAGGTTTTGAAGGGTGTGTGCGTCCAGTGTCTGTGGTTTGTGAGTTATTGAGGTCTCCGTTCACTGTAAAAGCGCTTTGGGTGAGTTGAAAAGAGCTATATAAATACTGTACAGTGTGTGTTTAATGTAAATTTCCACCGATGTAAATAATACAGATTCTATTCTATTCTATTCTATACTATTCTATTCTATTCTACACATTGTGTCATCGCCTTCAACTTTCCCATTTCCCCTTTAGTTATGGCAGCAGCGTTCGATGGGGAATCGTCCCTCACCTACGCCTTCCAGGAGACGCTGTCGGGGATCCGAGACCGAGACTCCAGGACCTCCTACACTCCAGAGGGCGCCGGTGCTGTGGGGCCGCCACTGGACAGCGTGACTCTGGGCTTCCAGACCAAACACTCGCCCTCACTACTCCTGCTGGCACAGGGCCTTGGAGAGCGCTACGTGGCCATCATCCTGACCAGAGCTGGTACTGATGATGCTGGCACACACTCAGATCACAGACACATACTGTACACGCACATACATGCACACACACACATACACATTCACAGACACACACACACACACCCACACATTTACAGATACATAGATACACATACATACACACATACATTCACACACGCACAAACCATCACATATTCACGGACAGACACACACACATACACACACACACACACACATACACAGACACACACATACATACAAAGACACGCACACACAAACAAGCACACACACACACACGCACACACTGTAGCACTCAGAGTTTCTCTAAGTTTTATAATCTTTAAGAATTCAGGAGACAAGCTGTGAGGTCAGGTATGACTTGTTTGGGATTCTCTGGTGGCTGCTCCCAGTCTGGCCACTGGGTTTACTTGAACTGTGGATGCAGTGCCCCGATAAACTTACTGGCTTTGTAGAGGAGGGCTGATGAGGTCAAATCAGGTCGAACAGTATCTGCTTTTTCCTGACTCTTCTCTTCTCTACTTTTCTTCTTAACTCTGTTGTTCTTCTACAACACAGACAATACACTCGCATTTACAAACACGTCTGCACGCATGCGCACGCGCGCACACACACACACACACACACACACACACAAAGCAATACACTCAGACAAACACAGCTGGAGGAAACGCCTGACCTTTGTGCCTTGTGCCTTGAATAATTATTTGATAATGTCAGCACTTAAGCTCATCTCAAGTCTGTATCAATCACAAGCTGCAGTGCAGGTGGCATGATTGGAGTTGACTCACAAGACAGCCAGTCCACTTCATTGTCAAAGAGAGCTATATGTAACACTTTTCAGAGTTGCCAAGAGTTGGTGCTGCATAAATATACTTTCTTCAAAAGCCACACTGCATTCTGCGGTCTAAACTTTGCTAGATAAATACCCAAGAGGAGTGCAAAGGCCTGGCAGGCATGAAAAACAGCACTGTTCGAACTGTTGGGGAAAAAAAGTTGCTGAAATAATAACTGCTGTCTTTGGGTTTATAGTTGGTCATGCAGTGAACGTTTTCTTATATTGTCATGAGGTGGTCCATTCCACACAACAGAACCTAATGGTACGTAGCTTGAGAGGTAGGCAAGAATAATGCAGGTGCATCTCAATGTAGTAGAGTATCGTGGGAAAATGAATTTATTTCAATGCGGTGTGAAAAGCAAAAAGCAAGTCCCACCAAGTACTGGGGGCATAAACATGAACATACATTTTAGCAGGGCTGACATCTTTGTATTGAAAATCCTTTTTCTATTGGTCTTCTTAAATATGCTACTTTTCTTAGTTGTAAGCAAACAAAGGCTTGAAATATTTCACTTTCTGTGTAAATAATCAATATAATATATGAGTTTTACTTTTGAATTGAATTGCGTAGTAAAATAAATGAACTTTTACACAATATTCCAATTCTTTGAGACACACCTGTAGTGGTTACATGTCTTTCACACGACCAGACAGAATTAAGATTTATATTCAAATTATTTTTTATTTGTCACTTACAATTATACAAAGTATAATTATGTAGTGGAATATTTGGTCCAGCGACTCCAAACACTGTGTGCATCAATAGAGAAAAAAAATGCTAGATAAAAAACACTAATCCATTTCAGGTGTTTAGTAATGTGGATGCCAAGATACTTAGACCTCTCCACCCTCTCCACCTGGGAGTGATTATTATGAAGGGGATGGGAAACTGCTCGTTGATTACCCCCAAAGTTTATGACTCATCTCTTTTGAAACACTAAGGAGTAGATTGTTGTTCGGGGACCGGTGTGTTAATTTATCTGTTTCCTTCCAGAAAGGCCGATGGTTGTTATTTGAAATGAAGCCAACCACTGCTGTTTCCTCAGCGAACTTAATGTTCAGCTTTCAGCTTTGCATATGTACTGTATACAGGGAATATAAAAGAGGACTTAAAACACAACCCTGTGGTGGCCCTGTGTTGAGGGTATAAGAGATGAACAGATGTGGCTACCCACCCTCAGGTCTGCCAGTGAGGACGCTGGAAATCCATTTACAGAGAGAGGTGTGCAGACCAAGAGCTTGTTAATAAGTCTAACAGCTTTAATTGGGGGTTAAATGCAGAGCTCAAATCTATAAACAGCATTCTCACATAATTTCAATAATAAGGTCAGTAAGTGAAGTGTCTGGGTAACCCTAGAATTAAGTTAATGGGTTAAGTGAGTAAGTGAGTGAGTGCTTCCTATTTTGTCTTTGCGATCACACAGCACAATTCAGTCTCTGCAGGGAGCAGTGTGCGGGGACAGTACTATGCTCAGGGTAGCTGAGTCACAGGGGGGAGGATGGAGGGAGCAGAGCGCTGGTCATT
Organism: Setipinna tenuifilis; assembly: GCA_030347295.1. Lineage (NCBI taxonomy): Eukaryota > Metazoa > Chordata > Actinopteri > Clupeiformes > Engraulidae > Setipinna > Setipinna tenuifilis. The sequence goes on along the minus strand of CM059275.1, from coordinate 25,887,652 downwards.
CACTCCCTACACCCACCTGCCTGTGCGGGAAATCGAACCTATAACTGCTAGCCCGTGACTGCCCCAAACGTGAAATGACTGTAAATGTGGGTCAGACCTTGCAAGAGGCTGTTTGGGCTGCTGTACACCTTTCACCTTTAGATTACAAAGTTTAACTATAAAGAGCCATCAAAATAAGGGCATTAAAAATTGTTTTTTGTATGAAGAGTAGACTGAGTTTACTTTCTTTTTCTTGAACTCACCTTCTCACTGCCAAAGAAGGGCACCTTTAAGATATTCTTTTTGAACGTCTGAATACACTGAAGCACACTTTTTTTCCAGTGAGCATCAAGAGATGAACTTCAAGATGGTTCTAAAAATATGACAAAAAAACATGGCAGCATGGCATGACAAATAAAAAAAGTGTCAAATTGCTGCATACATTTGTTGTCATCCCTGGAGCCATTAGCTATTACAAACATTTCAACACTTTTCCAGGTGCGATATAGAATGAGCAAGTAAGTGAGTGAGTGAGTGAGAAATCATATGAGCAAAAAAAAAAAGGCAGAAAAAAAAGAAAAGAAAGAAACTCTCAGGACGTAATGTTCCATTTCAGTGCGAAAGAGGCCCGCAGCTGATGTAAGGGTGAACTCTAAAGTGCCGTTATGGTCCCTTAGGAAGTATGCAGATCAAGTATCGTCTAGACGAGGATAAGGAGCCAGACACTCTGAGCCTTAGGTCTGCAAGTTTATCCGATGGCCAGCTCCACTGGCTCCGGCTGAGTCGTGAAGGGAAGGACGTGTATGTGCAAGTAAGTTAAGCAAGTTTTAAAAACACACATATATATTTTATGGCAATGTTGTTTACTTCAAATTGTCAATGCTCGCTAGTAAGTTTGTCTCCCCTTAAATGGGAAATACTGGGGAAGTTGTGTGGAGGTTGTGGTGTCGGTGAGATAACTGTAACCACTTTGCCCTTTTGGGATTAGTGTGAACTATTAAAGCTCTCACCGACTCATTTCACATTGGAACGTGTGAAGCAGCTTCTTACATGCACACATCTGCAAAGCACCAGTACTGGCAGACCACTCATTGGTTAAACAGCAGATGCCTAAGTGCCATATGCCCGCCCTCTCCCCCCCCTGCCCCCCCGGGCAACTCTGCTTTCAGGTGGATGATGGCCTGGCCCAAATCTTTACTCTGACATCTGGGTCTGCTCTGAGTCCTTTGAGGAGTGTGACGCTGGGCAAAATCTCAGGTGAGCTAACCACGTATCTGTGTGTGTGTGTGTGTGTGTGTGTGTGTGTGTGTGTGTGTGTGTGTGTGTGAGAGAGAGAGAGAGAGAGAGAGAGACAGAGACAGAGACAGAGACAGAGAGACAGAGAGAGCGAGAGAGTGTGTCCACACGTGTATGTGTGTGTGTGAGAGAGAGATAGAGAGAGAGAGAGTGTGTGTGTGTGCATGTGGCTAAAAAGATAGTCATACAGACGGTAAGTTGTGCCTCTATTCCTGCACCTGTTGCCAATTCCCGCCTTGACACTTCAACTCAAGATTTACATCTGTCAGTCCCCAAAAAGAAGAGTCTCTCTCGCTCCGAGGCAATATAATTCTCTATGAATTTTAATGAAGAGCAGACATTCTCCAGCACACTGTCTCCCCCCCACTACCCCCCCCCAGCCTTCCATCCCCTCCCCTCCCCTCTTCTCTCCTCTTCCTCCCTCTCTCTCTCTCTCTCTCTCTCTCAACTTAATGTGGTTGAGGCTGTTTTTCTTTTCCCCCCTCCGTTAACAGAGATAGCGAGGTGTTAGCAGCAGGAGAGGGAGGCAGTGCATTCTTTGAAGTGCTGGTAGAACAGCAGAAGGGGCTGAGTGCGTAGTCTAAAATTGATTTGCCAGGCGTTGCCTTGGAGACCCCTTTTTGCTCCTAATCTGGCGGCTGATGGGATGGGGAGCTGTGGCGAGGGAGGGCTTGCGCGCGAGCGTTTCAGATAAATTAGCAATGAAGCCTCCACAAGAGCACTCCTCACCGCCTCATCATAAGCACCACAGGTGAGCGAAATTGGAGAAAAGTGTTCAGAGGTGGTGGTTGGGTGGTGGTGGTTGGGTGATGGTGATGGTGGTGATGGTGGTGGTGGATGCATAGGTGGGTGGCAGGACCGCCGCATTGATTGCCTTCTCTGGTTTCCATATATCAGCCGCCTACATGAAGTTAGGAATGATTTACCATTAGCTTCACCCCTTCAGTAGGGTATTAGTACATGTCAGAAGCACAGACAGGACATCTGACATGTTTTTAGTCAAACGCCGCTGTGCCTAATGGAGTTAGCCATGTGAGCGATTGCACTCGGATACAAAAAATTGGATCCAAATACTGCAGAAACCTGGGCAATAATTTAAAGCAGTGCTAAACTCCTTAAAAGATGCTCTGCCTGTCCACTGGCAGGGTTTTAATGGGCTCGAGCAGCATTTCAGGACGGTTATTTATTGCCTTTCTGTAATCATTGTGTTTTTATACCATTAGGTCCTATTATGTTTTACATTCTTTTGCAGCCATTTTTTCCTTCCAAAGGATTTATGTCTGAGCACACACAGGGCAAATCTCCTAATAGCTCTTTAATGAGAACAGAAAAAAAACAGTGTTCATTTTCACTGTACTCATTTTTGTTGTTGTTGTTGTTGTTTTTCCCCCACTCAGGAAGTGACATCATGGATGAGGAGGTGGTGGAAGCGGGATTAAAGGGCTTCACTGGATGTCTGTCCTCAGTGCAGTTCAATCAAGTAGCCCCCCTGAAGGAAGCCCTGAGTCAGAGGAGCTCATTGGTCAGCATAAGTGGCCACTTCTTAGAGTCCAGCTGCGGCTCACCGCCCAGTCCAAACACACTGGCCACAACACACTCGCTCGGAGGTCAGTCAGTACAGAGCAAGTCAAAGCAAATTTTAGTAGAGGCTAGTACCTTATAATAACTACTCCGTAATACGCATTTATTTAGCATTTATTAACGCTTTCTTAACACTTTGTTCATACATATTGACACGCACCTGTCTGTATATCTGACTGTTTGTTTTTATGCTATCTGCTATTTATCTCTCAGTCTGCTGCCTTTTTGTCTATCATCTTTTCTCTCTGCTTTAATATTTGTAGATACATTTATAAATAGTGTAAAAGCAACGGTTACCAAAGGTGCGAAATAAATACGTATTAGGAAGTAGTTATAATTATAATGTGCTAGCAAGTAAAACAGTGCTCCCCCTGGATCAATTTGTTACATAAGAGATATACTTGACCATGCCTTATGAGTGCAGTCATGAGTATGTGTAAATAGTTATAAATGCTAATAGCAATCATTATTAAGCTTAACAAATGCATTATAAGTCTTTATAAATATGTTTATAAAGGCTTGTGAATACTGGCTTTATATAAGGTGTTACCAACAAAACATTGCAAAAAAGTAAATGTAGAAAGTGTTTTTAAACAAGTACTATTAGTTAGTCCCATGGGATGAGACGATGTCAAGCTTTCACTGTAAAGAGTTCCTCACCTACTGACAAATCATTGAAATTGTAGACAAAAACAAGTTTGTTTTTAGAAGGAAAACACACACTAAGAAAGCTACCCCTGCAGGCATTTTTAGACATCTACTTCTCTATTCTTTTAAACAACAGCTTTCAACCCTGTTATTATCACCTGAAGGAGACATTTAGACTGGAGGTCTTAATGCTCTCAAAACCTGTAGCTCTTTCTACCCACCCACATTCAGAAAACATTTTCACCATGTAGTCACAGTGCTTGGGCGTTTGTATTACATATCTGGAATCAATCTAGAGTTAATGCATAGCTGACCGTGGGCTGATCTTTTTCAGATCTGCCAGGCTCATTATATTATACATACTGCTGTATCGATTGTTTAGGATGACACTTCTCAACTGAGATGTGTCTCTATCTGATTACTTCAAAGTAGCATGAACAGAAGCAGCATGAAGAGGAGAGGAGAGAGAGAGAGAGAGAGAAAGAAAGACATAATCTGACAAAACACTGTCAGATCTCTTCTGTTCTCATCCTACAGTAGTTTGATTGTCCTCCTTCGCATGAATAAAAGAAGACGCAAACACTTAGCCTATATCGCCTGCCAAGCACGATGATTAATACATTCAGTTTTTTCCCCTCATCACTGTCATTGCTCAATGATGACTGTGCTAGCGTGATTTGGATGCTATCCATCATTCTGCGCCGACTTATTTGAATGTGTTATTTGTTATTAGCATTTTGTTTTGATTAGCATTATTTTATTGGTGATTGGTTGATGATCGTGATAGCGTGCTATGAGAAACATCAGCAGACTGTGACTAATTTAAACATTCTCATTTTGTGTTTTCTTTTTAATTAGAGCCCCTTTGTGCTTTTTCTTCTTTGTCTCTCCATGTGCTGTGTTTTCTGCTATCACGTTTCTTGCCAGATCACTCGGAGAAGGCAGACCGAGGCAACGAGCCACTGAAAGTGATGGAGCATCATGAGTCAGCAGTTATCGGAGGTAGGCTGTCCAAACTCCACCGAAGGAGACCGTCTCCCATCTCATGACACTGACCCACTGACACCTCCGCACACAACATCCTAATACTACCTGCCCCTCACACCCCCCAGTCTGATTTTGGGATGGGGTGAGGAGGGGGGGGTGGTGGTTGAAAATATTGATTTTTTTGAGTGCCTCAAATGAGGTATCATTATTCCGAACCACTTACACCGCTATCTGATTGCTTGGCAACTCTGCAGTGTGCTGATTATGATGGATTTGCTTGGGTGGGTGGGGCTCTTTTTTATTTGGCCTCTGGTTTTTTCACAGGTGTGGTGGCTGCAGTGGTGTTCACCACCCTGTGCACCATGGGCGCCATTATCCGCTTCTTGTACCTGCATCGGAGACCGCCCCCGCCACCGCCCGCCATGCCCGAGAAGAAGGAGCAGCAGCAGCAGCAGCAGCAGCACGCCGCCTTGAACATCCGTCCCCCCCCACACTCCCCGCAGGCTCCACACTCCCCGCACACGTACCGGACTGAGCTGGACCTCCAAAACTCTGGGCGGGACTTCAAGGAGTACTTCATCTGAGCACCTTGGGCGGGTTTCCGCTGCACAGAAGCCTGCAAAATGTCCCAGTTCTGTGCAAGACAGAAACGGAAAACTGTTTGCCACTTGTGTAAAATGCCGCCCAAACGCCTTCTGAACCTCCTTTCTTTTTCCGCTGTCTTTATTGTCGACTTGCCCAGGAAAGGGGCGTGGCTGGCGCTACCTGAAAGGGCATTTGGTTCCTCACCATGGAGATTACGGAAGTTTTCTTTTTTCCTGTGGCATTGTGGGATGTGCAGTCTTTTTCTCGATCTGTCATTCTCTAATTTTCTCACAGGCATATCATACAACATGCCTGTACAAATATGCAGGTTTTTTTTCAATCAGCCAAATTGCATCGTCATGGTCAAACAGTGTTTGGTGTCCAAGTGGTGGGCATATACAGTGCTTTTTTATCTTTCAGTCGCCGTTGTGGTTTTTGTACGTTGGAGCAAACCATGTAAAGACTGACAAAGACTTTGACATATAGCATACAAGCAAAGCAAGAGAGTCTTAAAGGTAACAAACCTATTTGGGAAGTTGGTGAGGTTTTCAACCGAACTTCATCATCCAACCTGATACAACCCTTGACATTCAAGTGCCCATCAGTACAAAAAAAAAAGAATATGGCTTTCGGTGTGTTGGCCACTTTATAAGCAAGTGTTCGCAAAATGGCTTATCCCACAGTGTCTCAGTCAGATATGTTCTGCTTGGTTTTAGGTGACAATCATGTTAATGTCAACATACTGCAGAGGGGTGCATAGTCATACTTAAAACATTGTTGGGTAGCACTTTATAATAGCTACTCCTCATGAAGTATTCATTTTGCATTTGCTAACTCTTAGTTAAAACTTTGTTCATCATTTCTTAGCCATTGCTCTTACATTGTTTCTAATTAGTAAATCATTTATGAACACATCTAAAAATGTTAAAGCAGATAACTGACAGACAGACAGACAGACCAAAAGACAGCAGAAAGGAGGTACAATAGTATACAGTAAAAAGACCAACACACGGACATACAGACAGAAAGTCAACAGACAAGTAGATGGATGGTCATATGTTTCTGGATGATTTACTGATGATACATAATGTAAGAATAATGGTTAACAAATGATGAGCATTACCTAAGTGTTAACAAATGTATAATAAATGCCTCATAGATAGTAGGTATTATGAAGCTCTACTTGTTGTTGTTATGTTTCCGGATTGCTGGCCTGGCATAGTAGGAGAACAAGAAGTCAGGAAGTGTGTTCAGAGGCACCCCATGTTAGCCCTTCTGTGTTGCCATGTGAACTTTGACCTTCTCCTTCAGGTGCATGGTGAACCTTACTGACCAGGCTGAGCATACCTGTGCCTTGGCCTGCCGTCCTCTTCAAGTGCATTAAGAGTCTGGGGAAACAGCTCTATGATATTAAAAACCTCCTACTTGTTTTCTTTTTCTGGTTCATATGAACATCAATTTATTTCTTTATTTCATTTTCTTTGTGTGTGTACGGGTGTATGGTTTTGATTGGGGTTGTTTTTATGGCTACTATTGTAAATGTATGATGTAAATAGATTTCGTAAATATATTTAATAAATGAAGCTTTTCTACAGCTTTATGTGCATAATGTACATCCCTGGAGTATTATTTAATCGACCAATTAATCTACCAATCAATCAGTTATTTAGCCTGTCAATTAATCTATTGATCAAATGTAGTTGATGTACAGAATGGCCGTGCAGTATAGTTCCAATACATTTTACAAATGAAAGAACACATGGGATTAAGTCGTAGATTAAGAAACATTCATGTCATTATAAATTGATTATTAATGATAAAAAAACCAATACAACACTGGTGTTGAAAGAATACTAAAAATTATAATAAAGCAACCTTTACAAACACAACAACTAGAGGATGCAGTAGAGTAGTCCAAAAGATGCAGAACATAAAAGGATATCTTCTGTCTTGATATAAATATTTCAACTGAATGTGCTTCTTTGACATGGAACAGAGGGCCAGTCCAGACGAAAGCTCTGTGACCAACTGAGTTTTCTCCTGATTGAGAAAATGAAACAAAAAAATCATGTTGGGATGGTTTAATTATATAATCCCAGTGGTGCGAGTGCATGCAAGACCATGTGAAAATGTTTTCTGTTCAGTTCCCTCCTACACAGCCAGCAAAGAGTCACTCAAAGTTGTCATCTTTTCATCATTGTCAGGGGACTGACTACAGTGTTCTGAACAAGTTGAAGACTTGTTGTAGCATCTTCAGAAATACCCAGAAATAGATAGTTGGGTATTCAAATCTAGAGGATACATTTTCTGTGTTAAATGTTTCGACATCACACAGTGACGAAAAATTATCCATTTTTTGCAGTCTTACTATGATGGAAAAAATGCTGGCTTGGCGACTCCTTCTCATGTATCATAGTTACGTGAAAATCAACAGCTATTCGGTAAATTCTTATTTAATGTTAAGGTTTTTTTTCTATCCAATTGAAAGATTAAAGGCTTTTTAGAAGGTTGCCGGAGCCAAAATACCCAAAATGTCTACAATGATGTATGTACTGTAGGTGGCCAGGCAACTAAGCAGCAAAGATTTTTACAACAGTGTGTGAGTGCAGCTGTGTGAAGCTTACATTCATGACATTAAGTATCTTAATGTCTGAACTGGACAAAGGCTCACAATGTCTGGATTAGACATGTTTGTGACATAACGGATTATTATGGGGGATCAGTGCCACGTTTAACAGCTTAAACTGTGCAGTGCAGTCATTACGTGAAGTAGCCACAGAGGCAATTGTAGATTGTAAAGAGCACAAGATGGAGTAAATTGGCCTTTAGTGCGTTTTAAGGGGTCATGCAGTTCTGCTCTGCTACCTATAGTGTTGCTTTTAATGAGACACTGAAAAGTCTGCCTCATCAGTGGCCTTGCTTGTATGCTTTCTTGACCCCTTTGAGAATGGTAAAAGGTTTTTTTTTTTTCCAACGACTAAACTTTCTCTCCAATTTAAATTTCCCTTCTGCCTCCATAGTGCTAAAACTATAATAAACATTTGAAAAAGAGAAAGTTTGTGAGAGGTTAAAATTGTCTTTTTAAATAAGGTGGAGCCTAATACGTGTTTCTGAAATATCTCTCTGGTGATTTTCATTGAAGTTAATCAACCTAAAAGGCAGTATACAGCACACGGTCTAATGCATTCTAATGACTCTTCTCTCCCAAGGCCATGTCCCTGTTGATTCTCGCTTTCCTTCCTACAGAACACTTGCGAAATGTCTAAAAATACAGGAATTCAACAGTGTATCATTTAGATGCCCTGGGCCATTCTGAGGCTTATTGGCAAGGTGTCCCCATGGTCCAACAGTGTCATCGGCACCACCGGAGAGAAAAGGAAATGTGCCAATTTCATTTTAGGATGGCAAGGAGGATTAGAGGAGCAGACAGGTGAGGATAGGTCGACACACACACAGGTGTAGACTGAACACATATGCAGGCTCATGCACACACACACACACACATGTGCAAACACAGACAGGCACACACCGAACACACATGCACACTCATGCACACACACACACAACCACACACACACAACCACACACTCACACACACAAACACACACAGGCACACACCGAGCACAAATACGCACACACACACACACAGGTACGCAGCGAGCACAAATGCACACACACACGCGCCTACACACATGCACACATACACACACACACACACACACACAGTGTTTATATCAGGTGTTAATTATGGTTTCCTCATGTATGGTACTAATACACATACTCCATCCAGCTGCTCTCAGACAGGGGAAGGAGATGTCAAGCAGCACAGTCAGAAGTTGAGGGCTTAGAAACTCACCATGTGACAACCAGCACTCGAGAATTTGCCCATAAACATGGCCTTCTTGCATGAGACGCGAAATGGAAGCGTGTTGGTGTTGTTTCACACGTCAAACTGCGAAACCATCATGTTAAAATGGGCCATGCCAGAGGTAAATGAAAATCACACCTGTCCCCAAACCCATCTCAAGTCTCCCTCTGAAATGAACCTCTAAAAGCAGAGCTGAGAAATACAACGAAAAAAAGGGGAGAAAAATACTACTAGACATGTGTCTTCAATTACTGACAAATGCAAGTTCAATTATGTCAAAAATGGCAGACTTCTCAAAAGGAGGATGAAGCAAAAAGGAGTGGTTGGATTGAGAATCTTTCATGAGTGGAGGTACACAGAGGAGATGATCACTCACAGAGAGTGAGAGAGAGAAGAGAAAAAGCGAGAGAATAAAAGAGAATGACAGAGAAAAAAAAGAAAAAGGAGCACTCAGTTGAGCGAAAGATGTGGGGGAAACCCACTCATTAAGTTTAGGACGAACAGATGAAAAGAAGGAGAAGGACAGAATTGTAATCTGAAAGTGCTCCTCTGCCAGTGCAGTTCAGCCCACAGTTCTGAGTTTTCTATGTGCCCGTGTGAGGACTCATCAAGAACTTCTGGTGCAGAGACCAAAAGACAGTAGTGACATGAAGGCATACATCAGTCGGGTTCAGTGGGACTTTGAAACATGAGTCTGCCACTGTTTAACCCTAAACAGCAATATAATCTCATTCATGCATGTCTGTAAGATATGCATGGATGAGATTATATTGCTGTTTAGGGCTATACAGTATTTAAATATTTCCTTAAACGTTTCCCGTTATTCTCTACATATCCTTAAAATACTAAAAATACTTTTTTAGGTCAGAGGTGATGTGTCCACACAACGCTGCCTTGTAAATCCAGTGACCAGTTATGACATCATACTGGCTACTCCCCTCCTCACTGTGTTAGTATGCAGTAGTAGAAGTCTGGTACCGACGCCATCCAACTGCATTGATTTATACACCAAGATTAACAAAGGAAATTGTCTCAAAGAGCAATTTCTTCACAAACATGAGACTGGGGACTACCATTGCTCGATTAATACACGCTAGGCGAATTGCTTCAACGTCTATCAATGGATTCACCAGTAACAGGCGGGAGGGCTAATTGATTTATAATAAACTACCTAATTGAAATAGGAAATACAATTATCTCTCACTTTGATTGCAACCAATTGCGTGGGAAATCGGCCTGTGCGAAACACACGGTCAGAAACCACCCCACAGCCACACAGCCTCTAATGAAGTGCCCACCACCACCCCACCACCCCAACATCCTATCCCAAAGTCCTAAGGTGACCACAGGCAAGTTGTGTTAATTAACAGACAACAGTAATTAACAATAAATGAGTTGCTGTGTGTAAGAATGTGTGAAAGCATGTGCAAAGAGGCTTCTCATGGCCACACTACTGCTCACATACATCAGTGTCTTTGTTTGAGCAGTTTGTGCAGCTAGAGAAAAAAAAATCAAGTGGAACACTTCAATTAGAAACCAAACGTTATACAATCAGGTGTGCGTGCATGGGTGCATGCGTGTGTTTGTGAGTGCACATCCATGTGCATGTGTGTGCATACACATGTGTGTGTGTTTGTGCGTGTGCATCCATGTGCATGTGTGTGTGTACACGTGTGTGTGTGTGTATATGTGTGTGTTTGTGCGTGCGCATGTGCATCCGTGTGCATGTGTGAGTACGTACACGTGTGTGCGTGTTTGTGTGTGTGCCCCGCAATGCCAACACAAAAGGCTGGGCAGAGAACATGGTCATTAAATCAGTGTCTTGTTCACGCTGCCATTTTTCTCCTGCATGTGACAGAGCCACATAGGCGCGTACGCCAGCCTGCCTCCCAACAGCTGGTGTCGCCAGGCACCGCGCCAGGCAACCAGTAACCCGGCTAATGACGGGCATCAGTCAGGCCTTAACAGGCAGATCGGCGGAGCACGACAAGTCAGAACGAACGCTCCGCGTCGGCGGGCACCAACACCGCCACCCCCCCCCCCCCCCCCAACACCCCCTCCAGAGGATGCTGGGAAGGAGATAGCACAGAGGCATATGCCAGGTCCCGGTGTACACACGCAAATGTTCTCTTTTTAGATTACAAGTCCCCGTTTTCAAATCACGGTGTTGCAGAGTCAGGTCTGTGGGGAGGCTGCGGTACACCTCGTTTTTTAATGCATGAAAAGTGTCACCATCTGCTCATTACTTACGCAAACACTTTCCTGCGTTTTGTTTTTTTGTGTGTTTTTTTATATTTTGCTAAAATAAAGTGAGAGTGAAATGCATGCATAACAGAATTTCTTTGTTTGTTTGTTTATTTTTATTAGACTGTGACTGAGGCCGGGACTGAGCCTTGACTTCTCTTCTTCTTTGATTGCATTTGCCAGTGATGGCATACTATGTGCAAGAAGAATAAAAGCAAACAAATACGCAAAAAAGAAATAATTAAATAAATACATGTGTGTGTACTGCCCTGCAGGACCTGAAGCTGGAACAGAGCTGAGGTTCAGGGCCGAGGTGCGTTGCAGGTGTGTGGTGTGTGCGCTGTGCAGCATTTATCAGTGGGTATGTTGGGCTCTTTGTATTCCTCACACAGCCTCTCTCCCAGCCTCCAGATTGCCACTCCATTACATGGAAATGTGGCAGGTGTGATTTTTTTGCTAATTCTTCAGAGGGATTCTCCCCAGTCTGTGCATCAGAAAAGGGAAAGGGAAAACAGCTCAGTGTGGGCAACTAACAACCCTTCCTTTCTCACCATACACACACACACATGGACACACACATGGACACACACACAGACACAGACACAGACACACACACACACACACACACACACACGGACACACACACACACACACACACACACACACACACGGACACACACACGGACACACACACACACAGGCACACACACACACACACACATGCCCACACACACACAGACATATCCACAGCCTTGCCCCTGAAAAATTGCATGCAGGCACTTTCTGTGCCCTCTTAGCAGAGGGTAGTGTGTCATTTATAGGCGGCGCTGGTGCAATCCCGTGAATCTCCGGTGGTAGAGCGCTGCACCTCACCGTCACTCTCTTCACTGATTGCTTGTCAGGGGAGGTATGCTGAGTGCAGACCAATGGGGCTGAGGTGAGAGCACGTACACACACATACACACACACACACACACACACTTACATGCACGTACACACACATGCGTACACACACACAAACATACACACATATACACACTCACATATCATACACATACACACTCACATATACACACACACATGCACACGAACACACAAACATACACATACTGTACTCCCACCCCCACCCCACTCACACACACACACACACAAATACATGCACATACACACACATGCGTACACACACACACACAAACATACACACATATACACTCACACTTATACACGAACACACACATACACATACTGTATACCTCCGCCTCCCACCCCACCCACAAACCCACGCACACACACACACACACACACACACACACACACACACACACACACACATAAAGATATGAAGAGCACCTCTGACTCCCCTGTGCTGTGCTGCTGCAGCATGTGAAGGGAAAAGGGTAGAACAGCGTGTTCCCTGACGCTCCTGTATGGCTATGCATGCTTTGCTTATTATTGCCTCGCCACACATACATCACTGAGGTGGTTTTGCAGGCCATGACAGTCCATCCTGTTTTTCTTCCACTTGATTTGTTTTTTTCTTTCCTTTTGTTCTTTTTGTTTTCTTTTTAAGTCATGGTGACACAGTGACATGCTAGAAGTTTCTGAACATTCAGAAAGCGTTTTTTTTTTTTTTTTGTATTCATGTTTTAGCATCCCAACTACATACAGTATTGTGGATAAAAATAAAAGACTGGCTTTCAGTAACAGTAATAATTTCAGCAGCAAGACTAGAAAACAAGAGTAAAATGCAAGTAATGCAAGTAAAGAACCACTACAATGCTGTACAATGAGCAATTAAGTTGTCCAATTGTAGATAAAATGGAAAGTAAAGGGCATGTCATAAATTTGTACTTTAGTGTTGCAATGCAACAGGCACAAGTACTTTTTCATAAACAGCACAGTGCTCTATGGTCAAGCTACACTTGAATTTTGAATTTTGATTTTTTTTTTGTGTAGGTGGCTGCATGAGTTTGCATTGATATTGCCTTGTACTCTGTCTGTGCCTAAAAAACACAGCCTATAAAAATGTCATACTTATACTCATGGTGGTCACAGGGCAAAGTTATTTTCATTTTGTCCAACATGCAATATACAACGACAGCTGCTCTCTATCAATGCACACACACAGCAGACCTTTTGTAGGGATCTTTTGCAACTCACACAACACACACTGTTAATGTGACGCAGTGTGTATGGCCTGCCGATCATAAAGGTCAAAATTAGTGTGTGTGCTTAAAGCAGAAAGCAATACTCAACTTGTACTCAACTGAATTGTGTAACATCTCTCTCTCTCTTCACATCCCCCCCCCCTCTCTCTCCCTCTCCCTCTCTTGCTGTGTGTGTGCTTACTAGACCTGGAAGTAGAAATGAACAAAAAAAATGTTTTGAACAGTGGAGGTGGTAGTATTGCTTTTGACAGAGTAAAAAAAAAACATATTTGTTCAAACCATTCCTAAACCAGATGATTGCAATTAGCACTACATTTCAACTAAAAATAATTGTTAAATCATCTGTTTTCTTTCTGCACCAGAAGAACCAACACATGAAAGGACTTTTAATCACTGAATTCAGATTTGGTTAAAAATCAAGGGGCATGATTGTGAGTGTTAGCTTCAGCTGATTAGCATCTGACATCTTTATGTACGACAGTCTATAGATGCTTACTTCCACACATTTTTTAGGAAAAGCTAATCAGTCTCACAAGACATTACTAGAAGACAAAGAGTGCAACTAAGGATGTGTCCAGACTGCTGGGGGTCTCCAGGAACAGGTAGGCAAATGATGGTTGAAAGTAGTGGTTTTATATGTACACTTTGCTGTATCTCTTGAAAAACATAGCACAGGACACAGACTGCCCATTTTCATCAGTCTTATAAAGCTACATTCAGTCACAACCATGACAACTGTGGAGCACAGAGTAACCAGTGGCAACCAACGTCAGAAGGACATAAAGTACTCGCTCGCCCAGTTCGCTGTTGGAGCCCCTTACTCTAAGCAAAGTGTACATCACCGCAGAAGTCTGCTAGTAACATTTGAGTGAAAACAGGGCCCCCCCCCCCCCCCCCCCCTCACGCACACACACACACACACTCACACACACACACACACACACACAAACACACGCGCGCACACACACACAAACACACGCGCGCGCACACACACACACACCCAAGTCTCTTTCCCCATCATTGACATTTCATTTAGAAATAATTTCACAGTCGTTGCCACCGGTGCAGGATAGCTGACAGTGTTTTCAATAGAAAAGGCTGCGTGTGTGATGGCACTGTCATGTCGACCTGACACCCTGCCACATCTTGATTTTTAGGAACTTATTCTTGGCCCTCCCTCTGCTTCCCAGACACTCTGTCACTGAGTGACATTAAGGCTTTCAGCCCTGAAATGCAACTTTGTATTACTGTGACTAGTGGAGTGCCTGACAGTGGCGGTAGAAAAGTAGACATGCCTAAAGGCATATGCCACCCATCCACGGGCACTATTTTGTCGAGGTGAAAATTCGATAAGTGTTTCATGCCAGTCTGCAGAGCATGTTTGAAAAGGCTTATTGTTGGCGCTTTTTATGGTGTATGACTGCCAGAACACAGAACAGACATTCTAATATACTCCCGGGACACTGTCCTGAAATACTATGTCATTACAGTCCGATACAAGTCTCCCTCTTCAAGATGGGATGCTTCATAGCTTGTACACTTATCAAAACCCTGATATTGTGTTTCCTCACAATAAAACAGTATGAAGATCACATGAATTCTAGTGTCTGTCTTTTGAAAGCCTTACAACAGTGGTCTGCATTATCTATGTGAATTTACATTACATTTAGCAGACGCTTTTATCCAAAGCGACTTACAAAAAGGAGGACATAATAAGCTAACAGAGGTGTAGAGGAACACAGAGTGAGCAGACTATGGGTGACCTTGGCGATGATCATGTCCTATGTCATTGTGCATAAGCATTGTGCATGTGTTTCCATGTAGACAAGGAGTGAAATATAATGGAAGGGGTAATATTCATGGGAGGAAGACAGACAATACATCTCCTTGCCATTAGCTCTCTCTCTCTCTCTCTCTCTGGGTTTAATGTTTCTGTCTCGAAGTGGGTGAAAATGATGCATTTAGTCAACAGAATTCATTTCATCCTACAGATCTAGGATAACCCCGGAAGGTTTGTAGCTCCTAGCCTTTAAGACCCTGCCTGGAGCTAGTGCCTGTTGTTGTTGTACAAATATCATTACAGTAGGTACGGGTACAGTAGGTAACAGTTGTACATGTGTGCCATACCTCGAAATAGTTAGACTGCGAGGACAACAATTAAAAGTTTGAAACCAACCCCCTTACTCCCAAATGTCAAACATGTACCATGAGAAGCAGAGGTACGCTTCATGCTCACTCAAAACTCGCTAAAATATTAAGGTCAGTGGTGGGTGTCTGCTGCTGTAGCAGCAGAAACCTCTTCAGCCTGAGTTGAGGTAGGAGTTGTGCTAAAGATTGAGTAGAGATAGAAAAGGCTCCACTCCGCCTGCCAAGACTTCAGTAGATTTTAGCTGATGATGTCAGCTGTCTTGGGATCTCCAAACCACAGGCTGCTCTGAACAAACTTGTTTTCTCCTGTTTATAATGAGTGACACAGGGTAAAATCGATTTACTTGTGAAGCAGTGAGGCGAATGTAATCAGTCAGTCATTAAATCATAATGTATCTATAACACACTTTTTCTTCCAAGTAACTTCGCTTCACACTGACACCTATGTTCCAACTGTAGCTAAAAAACCTTGCTAACTTCCTCTGTGCTAGTTTGCAGTAACTATATATATAGATATACACGTACATTTTTCTCCTTCACTTTTTCCTCTTCTTTCAGACTGAACTTTTCTTTTCCTTTCCTCTCCTTTCAGGCTGTGCAGATGTCTGCCCACGAGCATAAAGGATCCTCTCGGTATAATGCGGTACCTGTGAGCAGCCTCTTCCACAATTGAAATGGCGACGCTGATGAATCACCATAGGGGGACTGCGCTGGCAGAATAATTCAAAGGAATCAATGCCTTCTTTCTGTTCACTCACCCCAAATACTGCCAGCTCTCTCTGCGAGGAGGAGGAGAGAAACTCAAAAAAAAAAACTCAGACCTGAGCGAGGAGGAGCAAGATCTGCATCTCAACTCAAAGAATAATCTGAAATATTCAGGGATAAAAACACAAACACATTTTCATTGGAATCAAACTTTTTGAGTGTGGTTTGCTTTTAAAAGGAGCAAGATCTGCATCACAACTCAAAGAATAATCTGAAATATTCAGGATAAAAAACAAACACATTTTCATTGGAATCAAACTTTGGAGTGTGGTTTGCTTTTAAAAGGAGCAAGATCTGCATCACAACTCAAAGAATAATCTGAAATATTCAGGATAAAAAACAAACACATTTTTCATAGAATCAAACTTTGGAGTGTGGTTTGCTTTTAAAAGGTGTGTATCGGCCCCAAAACTTATTTGACCTGTCCCAAACTCTCTTGTGTTTATTTAAGTGTTCGCTTTAGTCAGTAGCTTTATTAAGGCCATTTTCCCTTACAAGATTACGCTCAATCCATGTAAGGGAAATTGGTCCATAAAGATTTTTTCAGATACATTTGACAACATACGTGACAAAACGTATTCAACAATAATTCAACAATTACAATATACGCTACATTTTACTGAAAGTAGTTATATGTTATACGGCAAGAAATCCAATTATTTTGGTTGGGAATAGAGAAAAAAACTACAGAAAAAAACTGGAAGCTGTGTTCAGTCACTCTAGTTTACGTTCACTTCCAGAGTCAACACAACAATGGTACACATTTGAGTGGGTGGAAGAATTCAGTGCAGCTTGTCTTGGAATTCAACAGCACAATGAGGGAATGTATGCAAGAGAAATGCAAGGTCTTACAGCAACTACTCTGTCAGCTCATTAAACGCCAGATTCAGGCAGTAGCTGAGAACGTGTGTGTGTCTGTGTCTGTGTGTGTGTGTGTGTGTGTGTGTGTGTGTGAGAGAGAGAGCGAGAGAGAGAGAGAGAGAGAGAGAGAGAGAGAGAGAGAGAGAGAGAGAGAGAGAGAGAAAGAACAGCGCTCTCCTATTTTGGCATGGAAGCATGTCCCTCTCCAGATTCCTACTTCAGTCATACCATGCAACACAGCCTGCGTAGTTTTAGCTCTTTTTTCGGCTTCATTCACTTTCGTTAATATTCTTTTTTGTGTTTTTTTCTGCCTTAGAGTATACCACTGCCATTTTGTTTGGTCAAGACACCTTAATCCTACTCAGAATCAGAAATAGAGTACTTGTATTAGTCCCTGGGGTGGGAAATTGAGAATATTACAGTCACTTCTGTCAGAAAAGAAGCATGTATAAGTGGCTGAACATATGAAAGAAGGCCAAACAACTAATAAAATAAACACAGCAAAGACACGGTAAGATAGGAAAATTATTAATAAAGATATATCAGTGGCCGTAACAGGCTGCATACATCTTAGTACATGCAGACAGATCAAAGGATTCAAAAGGAGATTTCCATCCCTGCTGAGGGACCGCCAACTGTGCATGTTGACAAGTGGGAGGTGCCAGCACAGATATCCAACATGAGCTCATGTGTGTGTGTGTGGGTCTTAGCTGTGTGTGCGTATCCAGAGGAGATATCCAACAACCAATACCATCTTGTCTAAATACTCTTGTCCAAGTGGCTAAACTCACTAAACTCTGAATCACTAAATGACACACACACACACACACACACACACACACACACACACACAGGCGCGCGCACACACACACACACACACACACACACACACACACACACACACACACAGGCACGCGCACACACACACACACACTACTACACTCCCTCTATTTCCTGTTTTAGAGACCTACTTAAATCCATCAGGTAAATTAACTGTGTTTCTTTTGTACTGTGCCTACATGCACAATTCAGCGGAAGGGCACCTTTCATGTTAACCATGTTTTTTTTCTCCTACCCCATTTTTAAAATCAATTTCCTTGTACCAGTGTACAGAAATTACAGTAATGTATGTTGCTAAGATGCTGACAGTTCCAGCTAACGAGGCTGACAGCAGGCCGGAGGTGCCAGTCACAGTCAGCACCGGATGTGACTGAGGCCGAAATGAATTTATGAAATTCTTCACTGCTCAAACTTGTGGCTGAAATGAGCTTTGTGCCTCTCTGCTGTTTTCTAAACTTATGAGGTCGAAACACAGATACCTGAGTCAGTTTATTTTTTATGTAAGGTAAAGCTAATCTTTATGCACTCAGGATCTGTAACACATTATAAACCTATTCATACATGTGTATAAAGTACTTATAGTGCATGAAACAACTATCAGTCCACATAACTCTGAATAGACATTATAGCTCTAATAAAAGATTGCATAAATGATGTTGCAGGCCCTTATGCAGGTTTGAAATCCGCATGGTTCCCTAAACAGCAGTTGTTCAGTAAACAGCATTAGAGATAGAGTTGGCACATGTGCCATCATGAAGAGGTGACAGAGGCTTTGTTGACAAGTTGTAAGGGCATAGCTTTATCATACTGTTATATGTAACATTCTGTGAGTGCAATGATTACATATACATATGTATATAGATCTGTGTGTATCATTGTGAGACAATACTTCATAACCCTTTATGAATGTGCTGACACTGCATTATGGAAAGTGAGTTTCAGAAAAGTGTTACAACTGAGGATTTAGAGCTTGCTGTGTTTGTACTTAGTAGTGACTGGTATTATTTGTCATTTGTTTTTTTCCTGGCTTTTGCACAAACATTTTAGCAAATATCAGGTTATACATTATCCTAAGGCACATTTCTGGGTTGGCCACCGCGAGATTTGATGACTAAGAAGAATAATTATAGGCTATTGGCATGGCTGGGATGTCAGTATGATTCACTGGGAGATTAATAAGTTGTTAATTTTAAAAAGTAATTTTGGGAACATCCAGAGGGGAAAAGTGTTTAAAAAGCAACCATTATTCAAATGTCTGTCTGATGAGAGGCTGTATATTTTTTGTTTGTGTTATTTATGAGACACAGTCAATCCTTCATGACCTCCTTGCAGAAGAAGAGAGAGAGAGAGAGAGAGAGAGAGAGAGAGAGAGAGAGAGAGCGAGAGAGAGATTTTTCTTCTTTCCTCACTTTTAAATTGTTTACGATGGCTCAACGGGAAAAGCCTGCTGACAGAGAGGTATATTGGGCCCTGGATCTGCCCTGTTTCTATGGATACAGTTAGCCTCAATTCATAACAGTAGCAGGGAACACTTTATTTTTTTTCTGATATTGTTGTTAGTGCATCTGCCTAATTAGGTACAGCGATACAACCTGTGTAACAATATGTAACATCACGTACTAGTGTTGTACTCACAAAATGTTTTTTTGTCACAAAAAAACTAACACGAGTACATGATTTTCCATAATGCTACACAGGTTGTACCAATGTATGTAATAAGATAGATTCACAGTAACATCAATACCGTAAAAAAAGTGTCATCCAACTGCATTTATGGAAGGACACAAAGAGAAGCCATGTTTTTTCAACAATGGCGCTTGTACATGAGTCCTTGAGAAGGGAAGCTGACAACGTCAGATAGGTTTACAGGGTCAAAATAGTAAGAATAACATCTCTCTAAAAAGGGGCACTACACACTGGTGTGCAATGATTTCTTTAAGAGAATTGATATTATACTTTTGCTTCACATTGTTAGGACCTGGGCCACAAGGCTATGCGCAGAGTTTTTTATTGAGTTTTAAGTAATAATAATGTATTAATGCGGCTGCTGCTTCGGTCTTGGCTGGGTCTTCTTTGTAAAAGAGATCTTTGATCTCAATGGGACTAACCTGGTAAAATAAAGTAAGGGGGGAAAAAAGGCCCTCCCAAATGTAGTGTTTCCGACTAAAAAGGAGCAGAGTGAAGTAAGGTCAAAGGGTGGGGGCTGCTTTAATGTGGAAACACCATCAATCATAATGTTCCAAAGAACACCTTAGGGCACTTAAACAAAAAAAAACCTCTGGATCTGTATGGGCAGAGTATGCGGTTGGAGCAGTAGAGCAGAGAAGCAGTCCCCATTAGCTGTCTGTTTCAAAGGGCTTGGATGAGTTCTGAGACATGCTCATAAACTCATGATGAATGGGTGATCGGAGCGCTCAGATGATTCAGAGGCATCCCTGATGACTTGCCAGTCTGCCCCATCCCAGTTTCATCAGTTCTTCTCTAACTCCTTCATGCGGGGGAGCCACGGGATGTTTTAGAGGACACGACAGTCATGAATAAAAATGAATGAGAAATTTGACATGAACAAAAAGCAAATTTATAGGAAGGCGGCACTTGTGAGGCGATCTTGCTGAGTTCTAGGACTGGCAGGGGCTATGCTTAATTAGCACAAGGAGGACCATGCTTTTGTAATCTGATTTTCTGTTCAGCAGACTAACACCCTCCAGTCTGGGACGGGAGTGAAGAGGCCAGAGGCGGAGAGAGCTTCTTTATTGAACAACCACAGAGACAGCATACTGTAACACAGTGGACAAAGTATCTGTTCTGATTTAAAAAAAAACACCCCAAATCCTTCTGGAGGGGAAACCACTCCCCTGGAGCTAAAATAGTTAATACCAAAATTATACATCCTATGAACATTGCACTTTTCATTCTTCCAGCAGGAACAGATGAAATAAAAGAAATAATATTTGACCATAAATAATAACACAAAATGATGATTTACACTTCCATCCATCATATGCAAATGATCACATACATCATGTGTACAGCAAAGCGGCAGCTTGTGTGTGTTTGTGTGTGTGTGTGTGTGTGTGTGTGTGTGTGTCCGTCCATATGTGTGTGTGTGTGTGTGTGTGTGTGTGTCTGGTTGGGGGGCAGAATGCAAAGATCTGTGAGATGAGGGAATAAGTGCTACTTTTTTGCACAGTTCTTAAGACTGTACTCAACTGTATTCAACTGGTGTGACACTTGGGAATAGTGTCATTTTCATAATGTCATCTCTATTGTTAATACCAAAATACCCTGAAATGCTGTATAACGGTACAGTTTTAGGTCTAAATGTATATGTCATAGTGATTCTTAATGACACATTTCCTGGTCATTAACTATAAAGATGCTCATTAATACTACAATGGCACATTTCTGTTCTACATACTCAGTGAGCAACAATACTGAAAGGACAGTAGAATCTCTCTGACTCCCCCTCGTCTCTTTTTATGGAGATAATGGTACATGGATTACGTGTGAAAAAGAAAAATAACACCGTTGACTTGTCTGATGCTTTGATAGGTAGGTTTTTTTCACTCCTGCCAGCAGCTATCGAGAACTTGCAGGAAATTTGCATAGAGATGATGGACATGTCACCAACGCTGAAGAATGTGACATGCAGGGCAGTAAAAAAAAACTAAATCTTTTTCCATTAGATGTTCCATTTTGCCTTAATACCAAGTTTATGATATAGTTTATATATAAATCCTTGGCATAGGTGGAAGGCTCAGCTAAATTTATCCTGACATCATCTCTGAGCTAACATCTTGGATCACATGAACATGCACTAACCTACACATACATGTATAAACACATACAGAGATACACACAAATACACACTCACAACCAAGACGCACACTATTAACAAAGTTCAAATGCAATTGTTTGCAGAGTATGTATGTAATGTATAAGTTCTTTCTGTCTAACAGGGTGAAAGGCACTTCTGAATTCGCTTTGCCGCTCTCCACAGGCTATAACCACACTAAGTAAGTTTGGAGGAGTGGGCCGTCTCTCTGTAGTCCTCTATGGCAGACAATTCCAGTTCCAAGCTGTAGGGCGACCGAAGACAAAAACTACTTAGTGTTGCTTTAAGCATGCATAAGCATGCAAATACATGGCAATTCATGTCCACTTAGATGCAGGTTTGGTCAACCTCTTTATGCAGGCTGAGCCATTGTCCATGTGTCTACCCATTTGTGGGAGTGAGAAGAGAAAGAAAATCACACACTGTGGTGGTAATGAAAGCCTGTGTAAGTTCTGCCAGGAAGACTCTAACATCACGGAAGGGCACTTTGCATTCGGCCAATCAGCGGCCGCCACCTGCTTTATAATGACATACCTAACTCACCTTTTCCGCTGTTTCAGGTACCGGCGTTTTGAAGTCCCCTCCTCCATCCCCACCACCACCAGTTTGTTCCAGTCTACCCGTGCGCCCAGGGGGTGTCTCTCGGTTCCTGCTACGGCAGGATCCATCGGACCCCTCGACATTAGACCCGGGCTGATGACTGGACCTCCGCCAAAGATTATTCACTACTTGTTAATTATTGTTAAATCTATCATTAAATCCCTTTAAGCCATATGCCTTTCTCTGAGTCTTTCTGGCCGAACTGTAGTTCACTCAACACCTTGCATGTGCAGCAGACCACATGCTGCCAATCACCGGCCACATGGGAGTTCAGTTTAACTGAGTCTGACATAGGTGTCCTTGCCACTGTGACTGGAGGTTGCTACAACACAATTAACAGGTCGGAAGTTGTCATGTTCCCCTCTTAAACATACGGCCACCTGGTCACGCGCTGCAGGGCAAGTGAGGAAGTATCAAATTGAAGCTGTGATCTCCTAAAAATGTCTTTAACAAAACTGCAGAGAAGAAGTAAAAAAAAAAAGTAGAGAGTGGGAACACGAAGTTCTCCTCCTCATTCTCTCTTGCCATTACTTTGCCGTCATCTATGAGTCCTTAATTGGGTTTTTCATTGTTCTTTGTGGACAAAAAGGGAAAGAAAAAAAATTGTTAATTTTTAGGCAACAACAGGATGCACTTAAAGGTTGAAAAGAACGCACCTCAGTGATGTAATGTGACGCTGCAAGAGCCCTAAAATTAGCACAATATCCCTAAATAGCACTGGTCTGCCACAGATAAAAAATCTCACATGGCGTAAAGGAGAAGAAAATGCAGACACGTGTGTGTGTTAGTGTGTGTGTGTGTGTGTGTATGTGTGTGTGTGCATATGTGTGTGTGTGTGTGTTTTCCAGTGTGAGTGTTAGTGTGTGTGTGTGTGTGTGTTAGTGTGTGTGCGTGTGTGTGTGCGTGTGTGTGTGTGTTCCAGTGTGAGTGGCACTGCTCTCAATTTCCACTCAATTACGGGGGCATGTGTTTCAGCCATTGGTGCTATTCCTGAGCAGCAGATTTCTGACCGAGGAAAAAAAAAAGACAACAAAAATCAATACATTGATATTAAGAAGACAGATAGACTCTCCACTGTAATTCTCATCTCCAAAGTGTTATCATAGCTCTCTTTGAACTACCTTGGCACACAAAAAAGAAAATCAATAATCGGCAATGCCACAAAAGGAGTACAAATGACACGTCAGCACATTCCTTTTTTTCTTTTTTTTTGCGTTGGGGACTACTTGAGGCAGGGGAACGTGTCTGATGAGAGGAGAAGTGTGTTCATGCGATTAAGGGTCACTCTCAATGCTCAGTCTGATCCAATACCGGGGCCTGTTTTTTATCCCTACAAAGAGCCGATAGAAATGATCGATATCTTCACCTCCCGCTCTTTGTGATGTGCCTTATTTTTGTTGTGTCACGACATAATTATATATGCTGGGCCTCAGTTGAAGATAAGCCAGTGTTGGGCCTCTGCTTTTACATTTCATCTTATGTATCAGATGCTTTAATCCAGAGTGATTTACAGTGAACTACTGCAACTACAGGGGCAGTCCCTGTGGAGCAACTTGGGGTTATATGCTTTGCTTAAACTCACCACCTGCAAGTGTTTTAATGTTTGCAAAAGTCCTAATGGTTAACCACCTGACCACCAGCACTGCTTTGTCTTGTGCTAAAGTGACTCGTGGGTCCCTGCACATTAATCTACCGGTATAGGCTAAACCACTCTGAGAGGATGCAGGCTTGCATGCACACGTAGGCGAACTGGTCTTAATCAGCACAATCATGGGCCAGCTGCCAGGGTGCTCTTAGCTTAAGTTAAGTTGTGTATAAAGTGTTCTGACTTTTGGTCCTAATGTACCTCACTGTTCAGTCCATACCAGCTTGCATCACAAATTTGCCCATGAACATCTAAAACAGTCTGCTGGTAAAGCTCCTTTGATAAAGCCTTACGCAAACACAAACTCCCTCACACACCGGTATGTTTTCTCAACATCTCCTACAGGCAAATATATTCTAAGTAGATAAGCTGTAAGTAGATAAGCTGCAAAAGCACTGTCATCTGTGAAAGTAAGTGGTTTATCAAAAATTAAAACAGGTTATTCAGTGTTTTCAAAGGTGTGTGAACTCAAAATCCATGTTTCTCTGCCATTGCACAGTTCTCAGACTCTAAGTGGGTAAACAATACTACTAAACTATACCATGCACCATATCTGCAGAATGTATTAGTGTACAGTATAACAATTCTGATTTTTTCTTTAAATGAGTCATCCCTTTATTGTTAGGGGTTTGCCTGTTAGACCTGCCTATGTGGTCTTTCTCTCTCTCTCTGTTCCAGGGGCGGAGTTGTGGCACAGGTGAGGCTGATCACCTGATTAGCTCACCTGTGCTTAATGAAAAGCTACCTGGCACACTTCAGGGTTCCTCCTCTCTCCACCTTGCAGCACACATCATTTGTTTGGCTTTTTTGGTTCAATCATGACGGATATACACCCAATTATTGTTTTTTACCATTACAGGTACATACTGTACAGGTAAAAACTCTCCTCACACTGAATCTTTTCCCCATTCACTTTATGAAACATTTAACATCTTTGAAGCTGTGTCCTCGCCTGCTCTCCCTTTATGTTTCTGGCCAAAATGAGCCTTGATCCATAACATTACCTCATGTACTTGTCATATTAACGGTAAATTTTAATTAAAAGCCAGATTTTACCAACTTAGCCATGTTTGTTGCTTTTTTCTTTAAGATTTTATCATCAAGGGTGTTCTTTCCCTTCATTAAATTAATTAAATTGACCCGTACAAGGCCACACTCAAGAGTCTCTCATGGTTTCTCACTGCGAGACCCTGAATTCTCGTTACGCTAGCGTTTTTGAACACGGCTAATTACACCATATGACTGGACACCCACAGGTCAGGAAATTTGCTAACCTTGTTCCCTTTCCAATTAAGATCACTTGAATGCAACTTGATCAAGTCATTGTGCACACAAGACCACATTCAGACCTTGGATGATCTATTCAAAACGGGGGGGTTTTAATAATCAACCTTTGTGGAGAGAGAGGAGCTCAGTGCTTCACAAAGTCTTAGGTGTGCTGATGCAGACAGAAAGAAAGAAAGAAAGAAAGAAAAAAAGGGGGGAGTTCAGTTACATCAGTTCTGCGGCACTTGCAGAGGAGACATAAAATCACTGCTCATCATGGCGCGATGTGGCCACAGTGGCAACCGCCTGATTGTTTGTGTTCGGTAATTACTGAACACCCCTGTCAGAGCTCAGGAGATGAATCCTCCCCACTGTCTGTTTGTTCTGTAAAGCCAATATGTTGTTGCACAGAACCATATGGTTTTAGCTCAGAATCACATATGGGAGACCTCCGCGGCACACAGCGGAAACAGGGGTTTTATTTTCTGCTCACGGTAAGCTGGACTGAAGATGAAGACTTTCCAAGTGCACTTGACAGTACCACTTCCAGTGCTCGAGTTGTTTAATTTTTTCTTCTCTCCTAAAAATAGTACTTTTAATTGCAAGTTCACACAATGACCAAATCTGATGCTTTATCGCTGCAATCAGCAGATGGTTATTTCCAGATTGGTCTCTCATTGAGTAATGGAGAGCAGCCAGTGAATTGAGGCATTGCTCGGGTAGACTAGGGAGACTTTCTGTGTTTAACCATAGCGCACATTTCGAACATACAGCTACAGTGTAACTTGCCAGTCAAATCTGGTTTTGCTCACTCATTATATTCTGTGAGACGCTTTAGGCCACCCATCTATTTTGCAAAGACAGTCAGATGATGAAACGACAGAGCAAACAACCTGTGGAGGCTTGGATGGAGCTAAGGGAATTATTCCCTTTTAATTTATGTAGCATTTACATGTTATAATACCCACTGAATTATACAGTCAATGGAAAAGAGGCATAATGAAGCTGATTAACCATCACTGGTGGCACTTCAAACCCTTTTTAAAACATGTTCCTTGCCGATTAAAAAAAACCCCATCTTGCTGTGACAGAAAGAGGGAGGAGGGAGTGGCAGGCCTTTAAAAAACACAATTAGAGGAGGAAAATGCACAAGGACAGGACTCCCATTCACCTCACGGAGCTTAAACAAACAAAACAAAAAAAACAGATTGCTGCAATTTGCCTGGTGCCTGCAAGTTGCTATAGTGATGGAGTGCTCTGGCACAAAGAAAGTTGCAGTGGTGGGCGCGTACAGCACGGTCTCCCTCCAGTGGTCACTAAGGAGACACAGAGGGGCGTCGGGGAGCATCAAAGAGATTCCCTAATATAAAGGCCTCAAATAAACTCATTAGCCATGCTCGGTGTGTGGCAAATCTTTTTATTTGGATGAGGGTAACGCTGGCCATAATCAAAATTACAACAAACAAAAGACGCAATCAGTGTCCAACAGGGCAGAGTTGATGTCTGATTTATTAAATGTGGCTTCAGATGGGATTGTATGACCTTTTTTAAGCAGTACAATGCTGTTGGGGGGCATCGAAGGGCAATGTTTACATGACAAACTGTGGATAGTACAAACCATACAAAATCAGCCATATGGCTCCATTTCCATCGCAAATCAAATCAAAATGACTCTTTAATTAGAAGATTCACACTTCAAGTTGGCTTCCCTAGATACGTCACTGAGCTGTGCACTTGAAACAGAACCCAAGGGGGTATTCCAAGTGGGTGGTTAAGTAACTAACCCAGATAAGAGTAAGTGGTAAACCTTATAATTACAGAGCCTTTTGACATCAGTCTTTCAGCAAAACAAAGCCAAAGGGCTGTTCTATTAGGAGGTTTACCGCTTGCTGAGTTAAACCCGGCTTTAACCCGCCCTGCAGTTACGGCACTTGCATTAAGCATCATTACTTAGAGATTAATACTGTTCTTTATCATGAGTTTATAAGGACAAGCTAAAGGCTTCATGCAGCAATGTAGACCTGTATAAAATGGTGATTTGAAAAATCAACTTTTCGTAACGGAAAAAAATATAACATACAAAACACAAAACATCTCAGACAGAAACAAAGTTCTGTGATAAAACCAACCCCAGTCTGTCAGGCCAAGATGGCAGTATCTAAATCTTTCAATTGTTCAAGACAAATATTACTTTTTGACAACATCCATTTTCATTAGTATACCATTATATATAAATATTTTGTGTTTTTGTTTTTTTTTTTTTTGCAGTCCTTTAAGTCCACAATGACTACCATTTTTCTATTGCGAGCAAATTAGCCGGGGTAGTTATTGTGTGGGAGCTGCGTGGGAGACTTAAGTACTGTGGTGGGATTAGGAGGGAGGTCCTTTATGTTCTGGTGCTGGGTGTTTCTGTGCGAAGGCACAGAACGCAGGCTACTAATGAAAAGGCCGGGAAAGAGTGGGTGAACTCACAAAGACGTAATCAGAATTGCACACCGGCAGAGGACCACCGCAGCTGGTTAATGAAACAATAAGGCATTTAGAAAACTAAGACTAATAAAGTATAAAAGAACAAAACACCGCCCCCCCTCCAACCCCAGTCTGCTGGATATCCCGATTTAGCCCACTGTGTATTGCACAGAGATTTACCGCATGTGGTAATTATTTTACCAATAAGCAAGTCCCACCACTGTGCATTCTTGAAAACTTTGCACATACTCTACATTTAAAGTTAAAAAAGACAAAAAAAGATACTTAAAGGACAAAGTACAAGAAGATGTATGTGCATAGTGTGACTACTAAAGTGATACAATACTACACTATGTAAGGCAGGCTGTCGTTCTCCGTTAGCTGGAGTGAACTTGCTGAGATAAACACCCGAAAAACATCAATTATGTGTATACATATATAGCATCTAATAGCTCCACATATACTGTAGTATATATATATAGCCACAACACGCTTGGCAATATAAGCCAGGCCCTTAGGCCCTTAGGCCACACACAGACAGTTCAGTGCTGAGTTGAGTACAAGACTATACCATACATTGCTTTGGTGCGCTCAGGGCAAAAGGCATAATAGATTCAAGGTTGATTTAAGACATTATACAGCCATCTTGTCATATATATGGCACAATAAGCTAACACATTTATGAAATGGAAGGACATCGGCATGGGTGGTTTAAAAAAAAAATAATGAAATGACAAGTACAGTAAGTCTTTACCAAAACAAAACAAATACTATGACACTTCTCACCTTTTCGGTAGACAATTTTCGAATTTGACTTAATCGAAACACAACAAAAAAGCAAGACATTGTAGTGACAGATAATGACTTTAGTAAGGGTTGATCAGTCGGAGAGAGACTAAGGGCACATTTCTGACATCAGTCTGCATCTTAACATTCATGATACGACTCAAGGTCCTTTTAAGGCATACTGCTGAAGTACAAAAATATAAAATGATAAAGTCATCAACTGATCAAAACATGTCCATTTTTTTTACCTGTAAACCTGATTCTGAACATGCACATCTAGAACACAAAAGATGCTATGTAGGAAGGAGGTAAGCTCAGAACATATAACAACCCGCTCATTCTCATCTAGGCACCAAATTCAACTATATCAAAACCAGCTTGCACAAAACAATGGCTCCCAGTAAGACTCATAAAAATGCTTCCTTGTTATGGATGGAAATCTATTACATTGTTACATCTTTGTTATTACAACTTTAAGATGGATTTGTTTTGGATGTCAAGAAGGTGAGAGTCTTCCCTAACAAATGTACCCAAAACTAATCAATGACTAACAAATCACTGTCAATGCAGCACTGATGCAGAATGAATCGAGCCCTCTTAGTCTCTCCCTCACATGATGAGCACCTTATTCCTGGTAAGGCCTGAGCAGTGTGAAGCTCTGGCGCCACCTGGTGGTAAGGCGGCCTACTTGCGCCCCCCCATGGTCTCGGCCAGTTTCTTGAGTCTCTTCTTCAGCTCCAGCGGGAACTTCTCGTAGCACTTCTTGCATACGGGCTTCATGTCAAACTCCACAAACTTGTTTCTGGAGACATAAAAAAAAACAAAAAAAAACAAAACAAACAAAAAAAAAAAAAAACAAATATCAGCAATTAAGCACACAGAGGCATTCCCAGACTTGCATAAGTCTTTAGAACAGTGGTTCTTAACCTTGTTGGAGGTACCGAACCTCACCAGTTTCATATGCTCATTCACCGAACCCTTCTTTAGTAAAAAATAAAATATGATTTTTTTTACTGGTGCACAAAATGAACCGTGCATTAACATCACCTTGTTCAAAGAGGCTCCACCGAACCCCTGAGACCGACTCACCGAACCCCTAGGGTTCGATCGAACCCAGGTTAAGAACCACTGCTCTAGAACTATTGGGCTTCTTTAACTACACTACTGGCCCTGCCAAGGCAGGCTGTGCTGAGCCAACCTGCATTTCCATTTCAAGTTGTGCGATTCCAAACTGAGGTGTGTTATGCCATTCTCATCTCTCTTCTAAACAAGGCCAAACTGTGCCAAGTCTGGCTCAAAACACACCTGCTGATGTCTTTGGTGACTGACTACAAATCATCTGCCACTTACGTGTCTGTATTTGTACACCAAAACACATGCTGATACTGTTCAAGACTTTTGTCTTGGAAAGCCTGAATAGTATCTACATAATACAAATAAATACTAACTGTTCAGTTCACATTTTTCAAAATTAATGTGTTCTTTGATCGTAACAAGTTATATAAACGTGGTGAACCCAATGGTTGAATCCTAATTAGAAAAACTAATCAGCTGGCTAGAGGGGTCAGGAATAAAAAAAACGACCAACAACAATGTTTGCAAGGATTTAGGCTTAAAAATAATGTAATCAATTTTAACCAAGTGACCCCTGTTTTCCTTTGACTCAAGAAAGACAGACTAGCTTTGACACCAATCAACACCTTCAAATGTTTCCTTTGTGGTTGTATGTTATACCCCTAAGTACACATCCCATAACTATAAATGGAGAAAAATGGCAATACACTTTGCACAGTGTTGTTTGCCTGTCTTCAGTTCTAAGAATTTTCCTAAAACTCAGGGTACCTTAAAAGCCTCCCATGACTTTAACACATCCTCATGCAAGCAGACCCTGATGTGTGGAAATGCAAATCCAGGCTGTGGAGTCGTTTAACAGACTAAGATGAGCAAAGCCTGATTAGCAGCACCATTCATATTCATATCCAATTCCAAGAGTTGCATTTACAGTATGGGCTGTGTACATACTGATCTACAGATCACATCACAAATCAAAGTAAGCACTGTTGTGTGAAGGAGGCCAATTCCAACCACGATGTTATTTGTTTTGTAAGGTCTTGCAAAAGGAGAGGGGAAAGGAAAAGCTGGGATAAACCAGTATGTCAGGGAAGCAAATTGAGTAAATGAAACTAAACTGCCAGAACTGAAAAAAAAAAAAAAACACAAAAAAACAAAAGTAACACCTCAAAACTCCCACCACAACTCTCCAAACAAAATCACCAGCCAATGTAAGATGACGAAAACAACCACCTTAAACAAGGCTGAAAATCAGGAAGCAATAAAAGTGGAGAGGAGAGAAAATGGAAAACACAATGAAAAATGGAGAACGCAATTACACAGGAAAAAAGAAAATAAGACGGCACCAGCCTTTCAGAGTGGTAAAGCAAAAGGTGAAAGACGGATGAGAACTAAGGGAGGAGGAGAAGCGGGCAGACAAATGGACAAGCGGAGGAAAGAAAAAGGGGGGGGGGGGGTGAGACGTGAGGAGATTTACAGACAGATAGCGGCCTTCTTGCGCTTGTCCCGGGCCTCGCGCTCACGCTGAGCCAGTCGCCGCTTCAGCTCCTCGGGGAAGCGCTCGTAGCAGTGCTTACACACAGGCTTCAGGTCCACCTCCACAAACTTGTCCCTGCACGGCCACCGTACAGGCCCCAGGGGGGGGGAGCACGTAGAGTGGAGGGGAGGGGAGGGGAGGGGAGAGGACGGGGGGTGAAGGACGGCAGAAAGGGACAGACAGGGAGAGAGAAAGCGTAGGAGAAGAAAGTGACAGAGAGAGAATAAAACATGCAAAGTATGAGTCAAGACGAGAAGCAAATGGAGAAGATGAGAGAGGAGAATTTAGTGATTGGAAACGCATGAAATATTTAATTTTATAAAATATTAAATGCACATATGAAAAGATGCCAATTACATAAGAAGTTTGAGGGTGGAGAGCGAGAGCAGGGGACAGAGGGAGAAAGACAGAGAAAGAAAAGGTTCGGTTCATGTTAGAAGACACAGAATGCAAAAAAAAAAAAAGACACTCAGACGGTATTTTAAAAGCGGAGGAACACACAGGATATGGAAACAACTTAAAAGCACAGTTTTTTCAGCATGGATTAAGACTATTCTTGGACTAAAAGGTAACCTCAATGACAACCTTCACTGGCATGAAAAAAGCAGTAATGGCTGCCAAGTGTGCAATTTTGCTTACTTATTTGTTTGACCTCATTCCAGTAGTGCTTTTCAGCGCAAAGCCACACAATTATGTCAATGGAAAAGCAACATGCAGGAGCAAGAGCCTTTGTCCTTACAGAATCATGGCCTCTACATATTGTACTAAAAAAGAAAAGGGGGAGAAGGGTGTTTTTTATTAGAACATTTCAAATTCCTGTTGCTATCGGTTGTTTTCGCCCTTCTATTTTCTATCAATCTTATTCAGGTCCGTTTAAGAATAAGATGTTTCTAATGTTCAAATTCAGCCTTTAATCTTATTAGTGAATCAGCATGCCCAAGGTTAAACCAGGGGTATAAAATCATCTTGTTTTGGTCTCATAGAAATGGAACACTCCATGTATCAATCCCTATTATCTGCAGTATCAGGTGCTTCTCAGTAGGAACCGAGAACATCACAAAGAGGAGAAACACACTGATCAAAGTTGCAGTCTTTTTTTTATTATAATTTAAGCAAACAAAAGAGAAGACTAACTCATCAGAGACTCTGCATGTTAAAACCTTCTTTTTTGTTTGCACACATATTAAAAAAATAAGACTGCTAGTTTAATCAGCGTGCTTCAGTCTCTACTGCTTATTTTGCCATCTTGTTTTGGTGTTTGGAAGAGCCCAAAAGCACAAGTGCAATTCCAGACTGTGTGTGGCTGCTCCCTCCACCTCCACCTCCACCTCCACCTCCACATGAGGCAGCCATTGTGTGGTCATGGCGAGTGAGTACATGTGCCATCACGGGGGCCTGAAGGAGAGTGCTCTTAGTCACACTCAAGGCTAGCTGCTGATGGGAGTCTAATAGTGATAACTGCAGCAAGGACATTCAACATGACACACACAGAACACAAACGCTGTTCCCACTTTGGCATGACACATCACTGTACAAACATTGTGGCTGTGATAAACACTGTTGAGGGACAGTGAGAGTTTGAGCTTATTTGAGCATCATTTCCATATGTTCTTGTTTTGCGTGTGTGTGTGTGTGTGTCCGTGTGTGTGTGTGTGTCCGTGTGTGTGTGTGTGTGTGTGTGTGTGTGTTTTACTCACTTGAGGGTAAGCTTGGTGTTGCAGGTGGAGCAGGAGAAGCAGTTGACACACCAGGCTTTGTTCAGGGCAGAGACCACTGATGGTAAAACATTCAGCAAGAGGACAGATTAGCCAAAATGTGACCACAGCAATGCCACACACCACAACACTTACAGACATCACAGCTAACACCTTGCAGCTGATAAATGCACACTTTAGCTACTATATCAAGGCTGGGGCTACAGTGAAAAAACAACATGATATTTCAGCTACTATTCCAAATGTATGATACAGTGAATACTGTAATTGTATTGCAATATATTCTGTGATTGCAAATTATTACTAAAACACATTGTGGTTTGCATTCTGAGAAGGCCTAGCAGTCATTTTATAATAAAGTTGTGTACAGGCATAGTAAAATGTCTTCAACACTTTGTGGACGAACCGTTATCAGAAGTTTAACACTAAAATTATACACTAAAATTAAATTAAGAACACTGAATAAATATCACAATACTTACTGCCACAGCAATACAATAAATAATGCCAACAATTGTCACAGCAGTTCACTGTTATTTTCCCCACCAACTTTACTAAATATCTTCATCATGTTATCAGTCCAGCCAACCCTAACCGATGGGGCTCAGTCAAGTCACAAAGGTCAGGGGTCACTACTCACCATCTCCCTCAATCACACGGTTGCAGTGGTAGCACACGTCACCAAAGAGCTGCAAGAGACCAATGGTGTGTCAGTTAGTGACATTATAGGTCAATTAGAATGACCAGATTCTAACACACACACACACACACACACACACACACACACACACACACACACAAATACAGTCACATAGCTTTTTTTTAAGGTTTAGTTTAAGGTATAAATCATTTTTAACCCAGTACAATACTTGACAGCTGCAAACCATGTCAAATGCATAAGACAGGCAATAAATAACAGAGCTGTTCTGACATGATGCATCAGGACCTCCATGCTGACGACACACACCATCATTATCTCAGCCACACGAAATGGAGCTATACTTAGCAGGGCTTTAAGCAGGATTACTGAAGTACATGACAAAGGCTGCACAAAATCAC
Organism: Setipinna tenuifilis; assembly: GCA_030347295.1. Classification (NCBI taxonomy): domain Eukaryota; kingdom Metazoa; phylum Chordata; class Actinopteri; order Clupeiformes; family Engraulidae; genus Setipinna; species Setipinna tenuifilis. The sequence continues at coordinate 25,853,699 of CM059275.1, read as the reverse complement.
ATCAAAACTGCCAGCATGTCACATCAGGCATCATTCAAGCAGTTTTCTCTTTGTCTTGTCTTGTCCATTCTATTATGGACACCTGACCCCTACCTCTAGCCCTTTGAGGGGCCAGAGACATCCCTCTGACAGGAACGTTCACTTCTCTCTGCTCCTCAAGTCACCTAGCAAAATGTAATACTGAGAACTCTGACAGGGTTTTTGTCAGTAATACAGAAAGTTCTGGTGATGTGAAGACCAATGATGTATGTGAGAAAGTGAGAGTGAGTGTGTGTGTGTGTGTGTGGTGTTGGTGGTGTGTGTGTGTCTGATTTTTACCTGGTTGTAGTGAGTCTCACAGTAGGCCAGTCCTTTCCTCTCATAGTGGCGATGACCGAGGAAGGGCTTCTCACACTTAGCACACACAAAATGCTGCAAGCACACACAGATACACACGCTCAAACACAAACACTATGCGTCATGCTGCTAACAGCAGAAGCCACATTACCTACACTGGCACATGATTCAATTAAAAGACAGCACCGAGGCACGTACAACAGACAGTTGGCAACCCTACTACAAGTACAAACTCAAACACAGAGATACACACACACACATTTTCGGTCCACAGTTGTGTGTCCCTCCTGTCTCACCATGTCAAAGTGTCTCTCACAGTAGGCGTAGCCCTGCCGCTCGTAATACGGCTGGCCTTGATAGGGCCTCTCGCACCACGCACACACAAAGTGCTGCCATGGCAACAATGGAGAGGAGAGGGAGAGGGAAAGAGAAAGAGATAGAGAAAGAGTGATGGAAGATGGAAAGAAGGGCAGGAGTGAATGAAGGATGAAAAAAGCAGAGGAAAGCGTGCAGATGTGTAGAATGTGCCGCATCAGTGACAACAAGAGAAAAAGAATGCTGGAAAATGCAGAGCAACTAGACATGAATGTGAAAGTCCTGAAGGATGAGATGGCTCAATGGAAGCATGAAAGAGTCAACAAAAACAATGACAAAAGGAGCAGTGACAGAAAGAGAAAGAGAGAGAGAGAGAGAGAGAGAGAGAGAGAGAGAGAGAGAGACAGACATAGAAATAAACAAATGAAAGAAAGAGAAAGAAAAAGACAGAAAATGCAAAAATTGTAGTAGAGATTAAAAGTTAATCATTTACTCTCAATTTCTTTTCTGAAATGGTAAGGTTATGACCGGAAAAAAACTGGATGGTAACAACCTTAACTTCAACAACCTGACGATCAAGCCAAGAGATGTTCCAGGAGGTGAGGTCAGCATAAATATGTAGTATTTATAAATAGTAGACGTAATGGAACATGAACCTCCCAAGAGCCACATTAACTGATGTAACCAAGTGGACCCTGGCCAGAGAACAAGCAAGATTGCTTTACCCCCTGCAGCGATGACAGCCTCGTTAGAGTTACTTAAGGAGAAATCTCATGTTATCTCAGGGTGGCTGATATTGGAGTGGCAACAGTTACAGTAGCTACAGTGCCAACCAGGCGAATGACACGGCACAGACGCGTGTGCAGCCGTCCAGGTGTGCTCAGGCCTCACCTCCACGTGCCACTGCTTGCCCATGGCGTTGACCACGCGGCCCTCGATGGGTCTCCTGCAGGCCCCGCAGATGGGCACGCCCATCTTGTCATGGCAGGGCAGGCAGTACAGCTCGCCCTTCAGCTCACGGGCATCGGCGGTCAGCTCCTTACTGCAACACCAAGACACAAACACACAGACAGACAGACAGACAGACATACACACACACACACAGACATACACAGTTAGATTCTTGTAATACCTGACATACACTTGAGGAACGAGGCCGTAGGTATAGCTTCCTTTTTTTTTTTAAGATTTTAAGTGGCGCTTTTGAAATCTTTAGGGACACACACACACACACACACACACACACACACACACGACACAATATAAACGGTCATTCTCAGGGCAGTGTTGGATCATTCACACACAGCAGTATGCATCATTCACACACAGCCCTTCTCAAACTGACCCGCAGTTGTTGCAGTTGAAGTGGTCAGGGTGGTAGGGGTCATTCTTGAAGATGAGTGGCTGCTCGTCGATGATGGCGTGGCACTTCTGGCAGATGTACTTGCCCAGGCCACGCGCCTTCTCACGGTTATGACAAGGTCGGCACAAGTGTCTGCAATCACACACACACACAAACACATAAACGCTTGCACGAGACTTTTTATACATTTTTATTGCATTTCTTATTGTATATTGCTTAGTATCTATCTATACACACCTAAGGTAGATTTAATTAAAATCTCTAGTCATACACTCCTTTTGAGTCAATAATGCTCAAGCTTGGGGCTCAGTATGGTATAAGCCTGTTATATCTGCATTATATTCACATAGGGTTTAAGATTAAATTGTGCATTTTGTTGAAATATTATCATGTAGTGGGGCGGGGAGGGGGGAACAAAACCAAAAGCTTGTCTGGTGCAAATCACTGCCATGTCTACATGGATCACTGCAGCTGGTTCCAAACATCACGCTACGTAACGGTTTGATTCTAAACTTCTTGGTAGTTTGTGCTCAGAGTTGGTAGATTTGTTCTCTTCCTGTTCCATTGGTGGCTGTGGTGCTGATAGATGTCATAACGAGCGAGGAGCCTGGCTCATACACGCACTTCCTGTCAGCTCAGGCTGCCTACCAGTCCAGTCAGATACGGACAGGAAAAAAAAAAAAAAATGGAAACGTCAGTTTGACTAAATTGCACTCTAATTAACAGACTACCTGACGGAAAGATAGAAATAGAAAGTTTAACAAAGGCACATAATGAACCTATGCGAGTCCTTCGCGTCAGTTTGAATAGTGTCTGGAGGTGTCTGAATAGATAACAAAGGGCTTTGTTCTTTATTCAGCTTCTTCTTTCTCATGGCTTTATGCCGGTTTTTACTTTGAGTAGACTTCAGTGCTAAAAGTCTATTCAACTTTTAAGATGGATTCCAATGCCTTCTTGAAACACCCTATGCACCAAGGCAAACAATGTTAACAGGTCCAAATCCTACACAGCAAACACACAAACGCGCACACAAACGGAAACATATCGGAGCTTCAGCTATTAAATACTGACCATTTGATAATAGGCGTCAACCCAGCTTTGATGAAGAAAACATATTGTACCCATAAAACTTGTGGTTTAATGTCCACATCTCCTGGACCAGAGAGACTACTTGAATAAACAAGTGTAAGCGTATATGGAGCACATGTAATTGCGACTCAACACTCAATTACATCCTATAAATAACCGCCAGACGAACTCTGTCCCCCGGCCTAATAAGCAGCACCTGCTTTTAAAGAGTGGCATCAATCATCCTCCAGACACCACACCACACCACCCCTTTAGGCCGACCCTAGTCCTCGGAGACTCACCGGCCGGCGTTCTTCACGAAGCCCACGTCGGCGAGGACGGCCTGGCAGATGTCACAGCAGAAGCAGTCGGGGTGCCAGCTGTTGTTCATGGCCTTGATCACACGGCCGATGATGAACTCTCCTGCACGGCAATGTGTAAACGGCACGTTAGAATGCAGCCCAGCACAGCCAGACGCATAACACATGCTAAAAAAATGTCTGTCATACTGTTAGTGTACAACAAGCAGACTGTTGTGTGGATGTATTACTTCTGTGTGAATGACCAAAACATTTTTAAATATTAAATATTTTAGCCACTAGGCTATATGACAACTGCATTTTAAGTGTTTGGGCATCATTCCATAGTGAGACAGGGTACTATTTTATTAAAAAAATAAAAAACTGCCATGGGGGTTTATCCATCACCACAGGAATGATAACAGAGAAACTACCCTTCCTTATGTTTACACTTCATAATGCTCCCGCTGTTAGACTCCCACTTGGATAGTCAGAGGCACATAAACCAGAGCCTGCCGCTACATTGTGGGAGCCAAGCGGCTCAACAGCACCCCCTATTGGCTCTCTAAAAAAGTGTTTTACCTTGAAAATGTACAATATTTATAGTTTTTGCAACAATACAGTATGAGCTACTGGGAGTTAGGTGGAAAGACTTAAACCTTCACTTACCACATTGGTGGCAGCAAGGGGCAAACAGCATCTGGAAATCATGCTCACAGTACTTCCTGCCCTCAAACTACGGCAAGACAAGAGAGACATCAGCAAAGGTACAACTGGATGAAACAGAATGGTAAAAATAGAACAAAATGGCCTTCTGTTGATGTGCTAGATTGTGAGTGTTCATTTTTTTCTTTCTCTCAGAAAAAGCCCTCATTATCTGGATTTAAACATGACAGTAAAAGCTACCAACTGTTTTGTTTCTTTTTTCTTACAAGTTTGGTAAATGTCACAAGTATTAAAGGACAAAACAAATGATGGAGCACTGCTTAGACACAGTAAAAGGTCTTCAGAGAAAAGAGCTCACCTCATAGAAGAGGCCTTCGGGAAACTGCTGGAAGCACTGGGCACAGACGAAGCAGCCCTCGTGGTAGAGCTCACCGTTACTGTTCACGATTTTCTCAGCCGGCGCAAATCCAGCCTTGCAGCGCTCACACGCCGCGTTTGCCAAGGCATTGGCCATGTTACTGAGGAGCACAAGAGAAAAACATGGTTTGTATGCGTCACTATAAGTTATTAAAAATGATCTTAAATGAGACACACACACCAAATAGAGTAGACATTTGAAATCCCAGTGAAATGATGATTTAGGCTAATACCTGGTCCTAAATGCTTAGAATCTAAATGTTATTGCTATATGCTTACACAATCTTTTACCACTATAAATGATCAAAAATCATCTTAAATGATCAGGGCATTAGCTATAATGTTCTGACAAGGCACACACACCAAATAGAGTTGACATTTAGAGTCATGTAAAAAAAAATCCCAGTGAGATGATGACTTAGATTCTAAGCATTTAGGACCTTGTATAGGCCTAATTGTTATTGCTACATGCTGCCTCAATCTCTTAACGGGAAGGTTACCACAAAGGGTCATGGCAGGATGAGTCTAGTTAATCCAAACCCAAACAAATTAGATACAACACTAAATAAAATACCCCAATGTGCCATTCCATAAATGATAAATGTCTAGTTATAACATAAACAATAGTCATAAAAAATCTACTTGAATGAAATATTAAGATTATGATTCTTTACATCATGAAACATGAGAAAAGAGGTTGACACAAAACATTCAAAACAGATCTTCAAACTTTCATCACACCCATTTAAACTACCTGGTCTAGGCGAAGCACCACACCCCTGCATTTTAGCATGTACGTGAGGTTTGGCCTAAGGCTATGTAATGAGTTCGTGAGACTTTTTTTTTTTTTTTTTTACTGACAATCACGAAACATCGCAAAAAAGTGGCCTCCCTGGCCATGGACAGACAAGCTTCAGCCACACCCTATGAGTCAGAGTGCACGCTCACTGTCTGACCACAGACTCGGATTCGTACTCAGATTAGCCATGTTTGCAATACAAGTCTCTACACTTGCTTCACAACCATCAAGTTCAAGTTCAAAGCTTCCGTCTACATTTTACGCATACGATATCGAATTACTCAACAACCGTAATGGAAGGCACATGAACAGTGGTGCCAAGACCAGAGGAATAAATAAATGGAATAATATGAAGTAAGCCTAAACTTGGAGCTACAAAGCAATCACATGCATGAGGTGGACTATTAATTAAAGGCAGTGGAAAGTCAGACAGTATTTAATTTTTCTTTTTTAAATAGAGCTGGAGAGGCTCTGATCTCTATGGTGAGCTGGCTGCAACAGTGGACAGCATAATGCCCAAGTGACATTTTACATGCTTTGACTTTCACGCTGGACAACACTGGCTTACCAGCTCCCACAGATCCGAGATACCTACCAGATTTATATTTCAGGAATATAATTAAGAGGCAAGGCCGCTTACTATCTTTAAGACACCAAAATAAGGTCTTAAACGTTGGTTTCTATTCTGTACATTAACTAACTGACAAACACCCTGAAAAGTTCAGTTGGTAGGAAAAGTTAAGTAGGCTTAAATGAATTGGCAATTATCAGCGTGTTGTTACTTTTGTGTTCCATTTATTAACTGTGAAGGCCACAGACGGTTTGTGTACTTCTTTGACATGGGCATGGACATCAGAACTGATCTGATACTCTGATACTACAGTAAGGTGCAACAGAGGCAACTACTGGCTCTTGAAGAGGTATGCAACTTCGTCATTGGTCAAATAACATCAGACATCCCTGTGCAGAAGGAAAGAAATATTTAAAGCCAAACTTTTGCACCGGACTGTGTCTGACACACACAAACTCACTGATGAACGGAGAGACTCAGCCTAAATCTCAGGACCCCAGCCAACGTGAATCACCCCCCCCCACCCCTCTCCTTTCCCCCCTTCCCTCCAACTCACACTGTATAACACACTACTAGATATTAATCACAGCCCTTTCCCGCACGCGCACATATCATCCGTTTGACATCATAAGTGGAGGACGAGTCTAGCCTATATAGGGGGACAGAGTGTGAGTGTTGAGAAGCGTAGCTGCGGCAACAGGGCACCTACTCTACTCCTGGGTCTCCTAATTTGGTCAAGATGACTGTCATTATTCACAGAATGTCCAGCGCCACAGTTCACAGCATACCAAAAACTGACTAACAACGAAACACATCGGAGTGAACCTGATGTGAGAGATAGCCAGGGAAAGGGACTCTACTCGCTAACTTGACGTGTGTGTGCGTGTGCGTGTGCGTGTGCGTGTGTAAAAGGAAATTCAAAAGACAAGTTACTGTCAACACTGATGTGCGATATGGGCTACCGTACAACTTCACAGGCACTTGAGACAAACTAAATTGACAGCTGGATGGTTCAATGCAGACACTTCATTGTGTTCACTGACCTTGTCGAAACAGTCTACAGCTGGAGAATTAAATCACAGCCAAAGTGGGTCACAAGTAAACGCACCGATGTGAAATTTTCAGTAGCACCATTTTTGGCTAGGGATAGTGTGTTAGACAGGAAACGGGCTATTTCCATAAGTCCCAAGGGGAACACATCTGAAAACCACCCACAGCCATCAAGTATGCCAGGAATGTTAGAACATAAAACGCAAAGGCTTGTATTACCCATTTTTTCTATTCTGTTATATAACTTTTGTACCCAGGGGCGGACGAGGTAAACTACATCTAAAGTTTTAGTAGTTTCCGCTATATTTACATTTCCAGAGAGTTGCACCCATCGGTGTAGCTAACGCTCTGTTTGGGTGTAACCCTGTAACTTACTGAACCCAAGATAACTTTATTACCGACAAGGTAAGTTTGCTGGCTAACTAAATTTAGCAGCAAACGTCTGATGTCGTGCTATCCTAAGTGAAATGAACTCATGATGGTGTCGTTGTATGGTCATGTAAGAATGAAATGTAGGAATTCAATGTCATTTCAACTTTTTAGCCAGCTATCGTATTTTATAGTCATGAATGCACTCGCTGTAGTTATATCTGATTATCTACAGATGGACATACAGAATGCTATCGGAGTTCCATATAGTGATGTGTCGATAGTAAAGTTGGGCAATAATAAAAAGTTTACGTCTCCGTATGGTAGCTGAAATTACCAGGCTAAGGGTTTTCAAGTGTCCAAATGTGTGTAGCTGGCTAATGATTTAGCCACCAGTCGCTAGCTAGCTAGGCTTCGCTAACGTTACTTCGAACCACGAAATGTTTCCTAAGCTCGCCTGTGCTACAGCAACACTTACCTGCCCGTCATATCTGCAACCCCCAGCATCCCCTCCTAACGACAACTTCAGAAAAGGTTTTGGCGAGTCAACTCTCAGTCCGTGTATTTTAATAGTTGAAAAAAAGGACGGACAGTTTCTCCTCGCCTTCGAGGTCGTAGAAGAACCACCCTGTCTTAGGGAGTGTCAACAAGTTGTCGAACGCTCAAAACATATAGGGGTGGGCTAGGTGATTGGGGGGAATTGCCACACTGGTGCGATATGTCTGTTCATGTTTTAATGTACATGTTTACATTAACTAAAATGGAATGCACCACACTGTTACACTTTAGCCAATCAAAGACAGGTTTATTCCTAATCTACGCTAATTTGGAAAACCGTCGTATTATTGTAAATCCCCAAGTTTGTTGCATCTTACGTTTACATTACCAGTCTCTGTTGAGTTTCCTTCTGTCCATTGATTTCTTATCTACATTCTCTTCAGTCGGCACTCAAATCAAAACAAGTGTCAGTAAAATATGATTGCGTTATTTCTATGTGAAGTCTCCAAAAACAATATCAATATTTTGTTGTTGTCATCCCTACCCTCAGAAGAAACCAGATGCCATATAAATTAAACAATTTCAAATTTAATACTGAATATCAAAATACTGCTTGAATACATGATGTGTGTGTGTGTGTGTGTGTGTGTGTGTGTGCGTGCGTGCGTGCGTGCGTGCGTGCGTGCGTGTGTGTGTGTGTAATAATGTGTAGATGTAGTCTGTAAGTGTTTTTTGAGCAGAGTCTCGTCCTATTCTTTTTGGAGGTGCATCTTCCTCACTGCCCCTCACTGCCCCAGGAGTTTTCTGCCTCGTTGGCTGCTGGAGCTCCCATGAGGGCTGAAGGGGTTGTGGCATCACTCTTTGCTTTGAAGGCCTCCCTCCGCTTTAAACAATCCATCAGGACTCTCCTCCTCTCCTCCTCCAAGTGATCACGCTCTGCTGTTGCGGCAAGATGTTTCGCATCTTCAGCTGTTATAAAAGTGATCAAAGAGCAGGAAGTTAGGACAGGAGTAAACATGGACCATACCAAATATACCAGAAGGAAGGAAGGAAGGAAGGAAGAAGGAAAGGAAGGAAGGAAACAGATTTTAAGTTTGCTGTAGGCAGTGTTGATATGATACTTACTTGCTCTCCTTATTGCAGCCCGTCTCCGGATAAACCACCTTATGAGCATTTCCCTCCTTTCCTCCTCCAGCTTGTGCCTCACTTCGATTGTCAGTTTTTCTCTCTTCTCTGCCTGGAGAACAAGCTGTGCCTTTAGAGACACTCTTGTTTGATACCGGTGCCAGGGAAGTACAAGGCGAAACACTGACCCTTCGTTGAGTGGGGCCTCTTTTTGCTGAGGCTCTGTAATGAAAATGGCTTTTTCCCCATTTTCCTGGTGGATTGCCTCTTTCCTTAATTCCTCAGAAGAGGCCGCCATCAGGGTTAGGCACTTAGCCTCCTCTTCCTGCTCTTCCTTGCTGGGCACACGGTTCTTGTTGGGCACTGCAAAGCAGCATCTGAAAATCCTCTGGAGCTTCATCATTTTGTGACTTCTCTGTATGGTGTCTCAAATAGACTGAGCAAGTTTATTGACTTCAGTGAACATTCTAGTTTGATGTTCTAGAATGAAAGTAAACATTCCATGGAGTTGTTACGGTGATAACTGTGTTCATTTAAATCTGGGGCAGCAACAAAAGCTTTAGAATGTTCATTTTAAGCTGTTCAATGGACTGGCTAGATTTTGCTTTGTCAAACAGGTAGTAAGTTTAAGTTCAAGATCAAGTTCAATTTATTTCTATAGCATATTTTATCCAACAGAATTAATTAATTGCATTAATAGAATAACACAAAGAACACAAACACCTAAATAAATAAAAATAATAATGCTAAACCAAAAGTATCAAGGGTATTTCAAAGAAATTACATTCTCAATATAATAACAATACTTGTTTTACAATAATATACAGTCATAATAATAACACAGAATAAGAGAATAGTAATAAGCTATGCGCTTAATTATGAAACTGAAGGTTTCGTATGTTGAAATGACCACTTTATTAAGTAATTACCAGAAAACATCGCCTACACTAATTTGCAGTATGTTTAATATTACTGGGTAACAATGTGAACTAAGACACATTATCATTGTTACTATGTTTGTAATAGTAGAACAATGAAGAAGAATGAGCCTAGATATTTTACAAGTTTTGATATTTATTGAACGTCAACAGGCCACAACTGGTCAACAAATAAAACTAAAATTAAGTTATGATCATTAGAATACTAATATAAAATTGGGGAAAGGGTGAAATAAAAACCAAAATAAATGGTGTGTCTCATGTGTCCCAGTTAGAGGGATGCATGTAAGCAACAAGCTGTCAGTGGAAGAGGATCGTCCTCCTCTCCCCCCCTCTTCAAGCTTTGGTTTTCAGGTCCACTGGGTCCTGTTCGCACCACCACAGTGGGCCACTGCCTGGCACTGAACCATGGCTGCTCTCTGCTGCTGCTGGGCTTCTGGCTGTGGGGCCTGAGGCTGAGGCTGTACGGCTGGCCTGATTTGATGTCTCTGCCACCCCCTGTGTGCCTGTTGTATAGTATACTATGATGTGTAGTGTCTTATTATAGTATTTATTATAGTACACTACAATGTTCAGTAGGTTACTATAGTATTCACAAAAGTGTGGCAACGTACTATAGTATTTAGTAGAGTACACTACAATGTGTAGTAACTTACTACACTACAATGTGTAGTGTAACACGACCTATAGTAACTACTATAGTAAATATAGAATAGAACTTATTACATCACACATAAAATACACATCAGAACTTCAGATCAGATGATTTTATGTTTGCAATGTGTTCGAATGATGTTAGAAAATCTTAAAATATCAGTCTTACCATGTCAAATGTGTTATCATGCACTCACATGCATGCTGTTTAACCAGCATGTTTTAAAATTATGAATATTTCTCATTGGACTCAGCCAAGAGTCCTCAGCTGTGTTAATTGAGTCTGCATTTCAACTTATTATGGGCATTTCTGACAGACCAAATGACACACACACACACACACACACACACACACACACACACACACACACACACACACACATACACACACACAAGTAAGATGAGGTAAGATCACACTGCATATGCCCAATGACTCTATCTCTGTATATGTGATAGATCAAAGATCCAAATGATGTGCAATCCCTTTTAATTTCTCTGTAATATGGTGTTCTGTGTTGTAAATTAAAAATGTATGGATTTCCTTTTTCATCTGTTCCAATCCACAGCAGGCCTCCATGGAAATCTCCCAAATAATGAAATAGTGTGATAGATAATTGAAGTAATAGAAGAAGTTTCTGAGACAAACCCAAAGGGCATGATATCAAGGCTGTCTGATTCAGGAGCACTACTGGACAGTTTTGGCCCTAAGCAAAGGGTGCAATTTTGGACTGCTTTAAATAAATAGTAATATCAGCAGTACCCTCAAAGGCCCCCGCGCTATCAATGCTGGCCCCCTGTTAATGTTGGGCACTTAGAACCATCCTATAGAACACATTAAGCACCTTTTCAATAACATCAAGAACAGTTTTGTTATGTTTTATCCATAACCCGCCAGTGGGTGGCGAGCTTATCCTAAAAAAAAAAAACAGGATCAGTTTGGGGATGTCTTTCATGTGCAGTGCTTTGCTGAGATGGCATTACCTTCTGGGTATGTTTTTTTTAAAGTGCAGTTTTGTACACTAAATCAGACTGTGTAAAAAAATTAAGATCCTATAATGTTTTAGATTTCTGTCCAATGAAGCCTTTAACAAATTCTTCTTTGTCCTTGAGACACTAAAGAGTTATGTCAACTTCAGGGAGCAATTTTCCAGTGTGTCCATATGTTCATCTGAGTAAATCAACATCTTGTGCATTGATGTGTGCAACAAACTGGCCGAAAAACAAAGAAATTTGATGGTGTTCATGAATAAAATAATGTATACTTTCAGATGGCATTCAGGTCTGAACAGATCGCAATTTGTAAATCAAATGTATCAAAGTGAACTCATCCAGTGTTTACATGCTTCAGATAAACATCTCTATTGTCTCACTTCCTTTTTCACGCTGAGACATCAAAATATCCCATGATGCTAGACTTCGCAGGGGGACTGTGACACTTCTAATACCTGTGCACATGTGTGTGAAAACTGATTTATTGTGGAGCATGTTGAGACTGAAGTGGCATTGCATCTCCTTGCCTTTGACAGATCAGCACAGCAATTTCGGGCTCGGTATAATCTGTAATTTTATTGTCCATCTTCTGTGTTGGTTACACATTGTACAGATCAAAGCAGACACAATGACAACAAAACAAAACCTTTAGTCTCTTGATGGATGATTCATGTGAGATATTAGGTTGCCACTGTCGACAGACATCATGTACCCCTTCTCTTCTTGGAGACAGCAGATAATTAGCGTGTACAAGCTCTGAGGAGCAAACACTGCTTTATACTCCTCTATGCTCTTTGGGCCCTTTGCTTGTATGTTTCCCATAGCAAGCACTTATCTATTATATAGTTGTTGTTATTTAGAATAGTTCTTCAGATTGAAATTATAAACACATGATTACTATTTTAACTGCAAATATTTTCTTGAAACCTTGCTAACGTGTTTGCTGTTTGTCACCACAATGGTGTGTTGACTTGTGTCAAGTGTGAAGTGTGTGCTGGTCGATGAAATATGTGACTGAGATAAATACCATCCTGAGATGATCTTGTAACCTTCAAGGCTGACTGTGTCATTGACAGTACATGGGTGATCCTGTTACTATGGATACGATGATACATTCCTTGGCGTAAACATTTGTGAAAGTGACAGGTAATTATGATGCCTAATTAATATTCATACATACACATAGTGATGAGATTTCCTGAGGGACAGATGAAAATGAAAAGACAATGGTAGTGGCAAAATACTTAATTAGTTTTTAAACTTACAACAGTGACAATATAAATGAAATAATATGTTACGGTAAAGTGTAGCTCATCTGTGGTAATAAACGAACTTAGCATGGCGGTGGCAATAATCTTTGCATAAATCTTTGTCGTCACAGAACATGCAAACTAGGAATACATACAGTCTGTGTCTCCAATATAATTTTCTTTCCTAATATTTGTAGGGCTATTTTGTTTAATGTTAACAGCATTATGTATTTCATTATTTTTTATTGAGGAACTCCCTAAAGAACATATAATGATAATGTTTCCAATTGTTGTTCTGACTTAATTGTCACTCATTGATTAGGTGATGCTAAGGATCTTTTATTAACATCACTTTATCTGACATAGCTGATCAGCCAGTGTGACAATGGGTGACAATCAACCCAGAACAGCCATCATTATGTTTCTAAACGTAAGCAGAGAGGTCTTGAGTGAGCTTTCAAAGCCTTCCGTTCTCTGTTTGTGCTTTCCCCTGTGATTTTTTAAGAGTTTAATCACAAGCGACCAGAGAGCTTCATCAGCAAAGTCCACTGTGTGTTGCTGCGCTTACAGAAATAATTGCAGGTGTTTGAGTCTGATCATTCTTGTTTTGTGGTTTGGCTCCAGTCTTGGTGTTCCTCCCCCGGTCCCTGCATCATGTGGTGTGTTTGTTTGCAGGAGTCTGATCATTCTTGTTTTGTGGTTTGGCTCCAGTCTTGGTGTTCCTCCCCCGGTCTCTGCATCATGTGGTGTGTTTGTGCAGACCAGAGATAGAGAAACACTGAGCCTCTCAGCAGCCTCCCTAATTTATAATGATGTCATAATGGGGAAAAAATGAAAAAATGAAGCCCAATTAGCACCCAAGGACAGTATCCTGAAACTGCATGACAGTGTGGGTAAAGCTGTTAACCCCTTGTTTTTTTCCTGACTTGATATTTACTACCACCTGTTTTTAGGTGTAGTGCCCAGATCACGTGTTAGATTACATCACCTTGACTGGTCATGCCATGCCCCACAGACATAAATTATTATTTTTTTGCTCATGAATTTAAAAAAAAAGTGTTTAAAAGTTTACTGAGATCTGCACGTCCTATTTTCTTTCACTAAGACGATTTCACTAAGAAATCCTCACTTACTGTGGGGGTTCTTCCTTATGTTTACAAATTATGGCTCCTGAAACAAAGTACCATACATCCTTCTGCAAAAAGTATTCTCAGATGGGAAAACCAATGCTGCATCGACCAACAATGTTCAATCAGAACTACCAGCAGAGAAGGGGCTTATTGATCCTACTACGAATTTATGGGTGTGTATAAACCTGGGGAAAATGTTCCTTTCCATGCTATTTTATTCTTTGTTAAAGAGCATCACAACGTCTTCCTCAGCCAAGCTGTCTTTCGTGACATCACAACATTAAGCACCACAAGACAGGCACATGTTCACACCTTTGCTCCAGAGGTTCTTGAACATCTCCTTGCCTCCGTCAAAAGGCTGGGCAACAATGATTCAGATGCACTGACTCATTGTGAATATCAATAGACAGGGCTGTTTTTGTCCCCAAGGATACTGATGCTAATCTCACACATATAATTACTTTCTGCAGGTGAGCTGCACACTAACAATATGCCAGACGGTAACTCAGGCAGACTTGAAAGCGAGACCTAAGCTCATTTCACCTCCACCCCTCACCCGCCCACTCACCCCCCAAGTCACTCATACCGCCCTACCCCCCACCCCCCACAAACCCTCCCCAGCACCCCATGGTGTGCGGTCAATGCACCGAACATTTGTAGCTTTCAGAATCACATCCCATCGATCAAAAGCATCTCTGGAGCAGCCCCAAGATGTTTTTTTTGCTCTTCTTTTTTTTCAGTAATGACTCCTGGGGAACAGAGCCACAGAAACGCCTCCGCGCTGCCCTCTTCAGCAGTTTTGCAGACCACTTTGTCTGCCTTCATCTGGGTGGGCTGGCGAAGAAGCCGTGTCTTTTTTTTTCGTGTCTCAGTCTCGTGTTTGTATATGTGCTGTATGTTTTTTTGTGTTTTGGGGGCCTAGAATGATTTTCCAAATCAGACTGTAGTGCTCAAATTGACTGCCAGATCACCACTCTCTTTTTATTTACTTTCTGTGTCTCTCACTCTTCTGTGTCACTCTCTCTTATCTCTCTGTCTATTTTACTCACTCTCTCTCTCTCTTTATCTCCCTCTCTCTCTCTCTCTTAGTCACTTACCTTGTCTATTCTGCACAGCCACAGAAACGCCTCCAAGCTCTCCACTTCAGCAGTTTTGTAGACCACTTTGTCTGCCTTCGTCTGGGTGTGGGCTGGTTAAGAAGCAATGTTTTTTTTTAAAGTTGTCTCTGGATCTCAGATGTGTGTGTGTATATGTGCTATATGTTTTGGGGGCCTAGGATGATCTTTCCACATAAGTGGACAATAAAGGTTTCTATCTATCTGGATGAACTGCCCCAAAGCCAGTGAGTTGATGATGATGATGATGAGGGTGATGATGATGATGATGATCGTGATGATGAGTGGCGATGATGCCACTGCCACTGTTGAAGCTGCTGCCATTGCTGCTGCTGCTGTTGTTGCTGGAATGAGGTCAGACAGTAAAGTGGCTTTCAGAGTGTGATCCACAGGGGACTGGCATCATCGATGAACTCCCTGCCCCACTCCGCTCCCCTCCGCTCCTGTTGGCCCTATCTGTGGCAGCTGCGTCCAGATCACGGGGGCCTCAGATCAAGTCATGATGCATTGGGGCTGGGCCACGATGAGTCATCGTTGTGGGACTGTGATCCATTGACTGGGAAACCGTCCTATGATGTATTATCATGACAGCATTGCTCATGCAAGACAGAGGAAAACAGAGCAGGAGAAATGTCTTTGGGGTTGTTTTGGAAACACAGGAAGTTATACCTGAATAGTAATACATGAATAAATAACAAAAGAAAGAAAGAAAGAAATGCCTTATGACGCCACTGCTAAGTAATCTGTGTTTGACTGGCAGCTCATTAATGACAGTACAAAGGCACACTGTCACACAATACAGACTATAAGGTTTGGGGAGAAAAGCTTAAGTGGCACGCATACACACACACACATCCAAACACTCATTCTCTTTCTTGTGCACGTGTTGAACTCTCCACTCTGTAAGTCTGTTTTCATGGTGA